>CM024532.1:38587690-38665093 GCA_014182385.1 Eucalyptus viminalis
GATTCTCTTCCTCCTTAGTAAGATCGAAGTGCGTAGGCCCCTCACTCATTTTCCGTGGTCCCACCTTGCGATTCTCGAAGACTTTCGAAGATGACATCTTTCTCAGTTTTGGAAGATTCCTTGCTTGATTTTCCTAGGAAAGATGACAACTTTTTGAAGATTAACTCAAAGAAGACAAATGGAAATGGAGGATCGATGCTTTCTAGGGTTTTCAAGAGTGAAGTGAAGAGGAATCGGAAAGGTGCACGATCGGTTAAAAAGAGAAATAAACGAACCGTCACAAAGGAAATAAAAAAATACCTTTTCAAAATAATTGTCTTCATCCCAAAAATAGCCATTTCAAAAAGTAACTTCCTTTTGAAAATGAAACGATGCAATATTTGCGTCGATTAAATATAGCAATAATTAAAACACGGTCTAACGATCGTACCTTTTCAAGATTAAATTAGAGAGAGAAAAACTTACGGAGATCGGCGTCGTGCCAAGACTGTCTTTTAGATAAAGTCTTGTAAGTCTGAGTCGAAAGTCTTTAGACTTTGATATCCTCATACCTCAAAATGTTGAGTCTCGGGAACGGATAGACTCAAATTGATTTTTCTCCAAAGGCTTTGTGAATATATCCGCCGGTTGATTCTTTGAGTCAACAAACTGAATTGAAATCTCTCCATTTTGAACATGATCTCTAATAAAGTGATGTTAAATCTCTATATGCTTTGCTTTTGAGTGGAGAATTGGATTTTTAGTGAGGTTGATAGCGGCTGGGTGTTGTCGCAATTAATCTCCGTGCATGAGTCTTCAATTTCAAAGTCTCTTAGCTGTTGTTTTATCCATAGAATTTACGAACAGCAGCTTCCAAGAGCTACATACTACATACCTTGTTGTTGAAAGAGACATAGTGCTTTGTTTCCTTGAAAACCAAGACACTCGTCATAACTTTCCAAGCAATGGCAAGTTCTTGAAGTGCTCTTTCTATCAACTCGCAATCGGCCGGATCTCGCTGTCCAATATCCCGAGAAGATTAAAGTCTCCTTCTTAGGATACAAAGACCGATGCTTGATGATGAAGCAACATGTTTAATGATGCGTTTTGCAGCACCGAGATGAGATTCTCTAGGATCGATTGAAACCTAGCACAGATGCAAACACTCAACAAAATGTCGGGTCTAAGAAGCGGTAAGATAAAGAAGTGATCCAATAATGCTCTGTACAGCTTTTGATCAACTTTCTTCCCTTCTTCATCTTTGTCTATCTTTAAAGAACTTGACATTGGTATGTCGGTCTTTTTGCACTTTTTCCAGTCCAAACCTTTTGACAAGATCATTAACATATTTTTCTTGGTAAATAAAAGTTCCTTCCTTCAATTGTTTTACTTGAAGACCAAGAAAGAATGTTAACTCTCCCATCATACTCATTTCAAACTCATCCTGATAGACTTAGAAAATTTCTTTGCCTGAGACTTTCATTAGAGGATCCAAAAATAATATCATCCACATATATTTGAACAAGTAAGAAACTTTTGTTTTCCTTCTTGATAAATAAAGTCGTATCTACTTTACCTTTGACAAAACCATTTTGTATTAGAAACTTACTTAATCTGTCGTACCAAGCCCGAGGTGCTTCCTTTAAACCATACAAAGCCTTTTTCAAAGATCGAGTCTAGCTTTTGGGTCTTCAAACCCCGATGGTTGTTCCACATAAACTTCCTCATGGATAAATCCATTTAGGAAGGCGCTTTTGATGTCCATTTGGAATAACCTGAAATTCTTATAACAAGCAAATGCAAGTAATAGTCGAATAGCTTCTAACCTTGCCCTTTGGAGCGTAAGTCTCATCATAGTCTATTCCTTCTTCTTTAACGTATATCCCTTGGCCACGAGTCTTGCTTTATTTCGTACGACTTTTCCTTTATTGTTCATCTTGTTTGAACACCCATTTAGCTCCAATAACAGCTTTACCTTTTGGTTTGGATGTCAATTCCAGACATCATTAATGCTGAACTGTTCGAGCTCTTCTTGCATAGCTTCAATCCAGCTTTCATCGAGATAAAGCTTCTTCTATGCTCTTTGGTTCAATTTCAGAAACGCGTGCCACAGACACTAGACTCTTCTCGCCTTTTGGATGCTTGGTGCGAATTCCTTCATTAATTTTGCCAATTATAAGATCTTTGGGATGACTGGACTTATGTTTCCAGTTACTTGTTGAATTGTCTGGTTGATGATTTCTTTCTTTATTTGGATCTTCACTAACAATCTAATGCTGGTTTTCCAGTCTGAGATGCTTCTTGAGATGTAGACTTTGGAGGGTGCCGAGCAAATTCAGACTCTTCTTGATGAGTCGACTTGATTCATCTTGCGTTGAGTCTTGAAATTTGACATTCATTGACTCCTCCACAAAGCTCTTCTTCTTGTTATAGACTCGTAGGCTTTGCTTGATGTAGAATATCCAAGGAAGATACCTTCATCTGATCTTTCTTCAAACTTACCAACTCGATCTTTTGCATTTTCAATATAAAACATTTACAACCAAATACATGAAAGTATGAAACAATAGGCTTCTTTTCTTTGAATAACTCATAAGGGGTTTTCTGAATAATAGATCTTAAGAAGACTCATTGATGATATAGCATCTTTGTTGAAACACTTCACCCAAAAATCGAGAAGAAATTTTACTTTCAATTAAAAGAGTTCTAGCCATTTCTTGAAGAGATCTGTTCTTTCTTTCCACAACTCCATTTTCTTGAGGAGTATATGGAGAGGAGAACACATGCTTAAAGCTAGATTCATCACAGAATTTTGTAAAATCTTGATTTTCAAATTCACCTCAAATGATTTGTTCTTATACTAGAGATAACACATCCTTTTTCATTTTGAACCTTTTTAGCGAATTTTTCAAAATACGAAAAGGTTTTGGACTTACTTGCAAGGAAATATACCCAAGTAAAACGAGAATAATCATCAACAATTACTAGGCAATACTTCTTACCTCCAATACTGAAGTTCGGTTGGTCCGAAGAGATCCATATGCAGCAACCGTAGTACATGATTAGTAGAGACATGATTTATTGGCTTAAATGAATTTCTTACCTGCTTTCCCAGAATACATGGAGTGCATGAATCGGTCTTTTGGTATGGCAATTTGGGTAGACCTCGAACAAGCTGCTTTGATGAGATTTTGGCTAATTGCTTCATGTTGACATGACCAAGCTTTTGTGCCATAAGCTTGCTTCGTCTTGAATTGAGATAAGGCATTGCGATTCATTTGGTTTCACATCCGAGAAGATAGATATTTCCATGTCTTCGACCCATGAAAGATTGAGTAGAGTCTTTCACGATTCCAGAACATGTTCCTTCTTGAAAGAAGATCTTGAAACCAGTATCACACAATTGACTAATCTTGAGAAGATTGTAATTGAGTCCTTCCACTAAGGAAACATTACTTATTGTGAGAGTTCCAATTTTCACGGTTCCAAATCCCACAATACTTCCTTTGATGTTTCCTCCAAATGAAACTTTTCCACCATTTACTTGAGCAAGCTTTATAAAGCAATTTGAGTCTCCCGTCATGTGTCTTGAACATCCGCTGTCAAGATACCACTTTACTTTCTTGACGGAGACCTGCATTTAAAATAAAGTCTCAAGCTTTCTTTGGTACCCAAATTTTCTTGGGTTCTTTGGTGTTAGTAATATAAACAGTATTAGCCCATACTTTCTTAACATGTTTCCATACCATAGGACACTCTTTTTCAAAGTGATCCGGACTGTTGCACTTTGAACATCTCGAGAGCATTTCTGCCTACAGATTTTACAAAAACTTCCTTGAAATGATTTTTGTAAGCCTCTTTCGAGGGTCTTTTCTTAATCCTTTCTTTTACTTTAGGAAAATCAATCAAGGGAATTGTTTCTGCTATCATACCTAGACCGAGACTTATTGAAGTAAGGTCTTTGAGCTGAAAGAATTTTTCAAGCTTCTCGGACCCTATTGAAAATTTCTTTGAAATATTTGATAAGTCTGTTTTTAAAAAAGCATTTTCTTTTAAAAGCTTATCTTCATTTTCTTTAAGAGTGGAAACAGTCAAGTCTAGACTTTTAACTCTTTCTACTAAAACATTTTCCTTTTTTTTTTTAGAGCTGAGTTTTCCTTTTTTAGTTCGGAAATTCTTTTGAGAGAAGTCTTAAGACTAAAACACAGTTCATCAATGTATTTAGAAACTTTGACAGAATTTTAAAATTACTTGCCTCAAATTCACTGTCGAGTCGATCCGTCAGTCGATCCAGTATGAGTCGATTGTGCCATCGGACATAGATTGGCATATTCATTATCACTTTTTCACACTCGGTATCACTCTAGGTTTTAGCTTTGAGAGCTTTTCAGAATTTTTCAGCTTTTCCTCTTTTCTTCTTCAGAAGAGGACAGTTGGGTCTGATGTGTCCCTTCTTCTTGCATTCAAAGCAGACTACATCTTTAGTTGGTTCCTCATCATCAACAGATTTGGTCTGTTGTCTTTGAAAGCTTTGTTTCTTTGAGTTGAACCTTCTTCCTTTTCTATTCAGTTTTCTGAATCTCCTTATCATGAGAGCAAGCTCCTCATCGTCCATATCATCTTCAGAATCTGTATCATCGGAATCATCATTTGATTTTAATGCAATGGATTTCTTACCTTTTGGATCTTCATCTTCATTAATCCGTTCCACTTCATAAGACTGGAGAGTTCCAATCAGCTCATCTACGAGATAGTGGCATAATTCTTTGCGTCTCTTATCGAAGTCTTTATGTGATTCCAATCCTTGGAGAGTCCACGTAGTAGCTTGTTTACCTTCATGGGATCAGAAATTTTTGTCCTTGATTCTCAAGACCATTGACAATATCTGTAAACGGCTAAACATGTCGGATATAGATTCTCCTAGTTTCATTTTGAAGGCTTCATATTGACCGAGAAGAAGATTAATCCTGGTTTCCTTCACTCGATCTGTTCCTTCATAGGTGATATGCAATCTGTCCCAGACTTCTTTTGCTGTAACACAAGAAGATATTCTATTATATTCAGTTGGTGACAAAGCACAATATAAAGAGTAAATTGCTTTTGCATCGAGTGCTTGTCTCTTGTTTATTTCTTCTTGAGTTATTCCGCTGGTCTCGACAGGTTCTTTCCCTCTTTCAGAGACTGATGCAGCTGTAGGAGTAATTCCTTTTTCTACAACGTCCCATTCCATAGGATCCTTTGATCGTAGGAAAGCTTTCATCTTGTTTTCCGATGTTGTAATCCTTTCCATCAAAGTAGGGTGGTCAGTCGGTATTGCTTTGCCCTTCCATCGGCCCGGTGCTAGCATACTAGCCATGGATCTTTAACTCGAAGTAAAACACTTCAAACAAAGTGAGTACACAAGCTCGATACCAATTGAGATAGCTAGTATAAACACCTAGAGGGGGGTGAATAGGCGCACAAACAATTTGTCGAAATACGTAAGCAATTCTTAACAAAATGAAATACGATCGAGGTAGAGAGAGAGAGAATTGAACACAGGATTTATAGTGGTTCGGCTTATTCCAAGCCTACGTCCACTCTTCCGCACTGACAGCCCACCGGCTGGATTTCACTATGCTCAAAAGAGAAGTTACAGCACAGCTTTGCCTTGATTCTACAGTGTAGATGTTCTACCACACCTTCTCAAGGTTTCTCACAAATATAGACTCTCTTTTGTACACAAGTATTCGCTCAAAGGAATTGTCTAAACAAATAGGAGCTTCAGACTTTGGAATTTTTCTATCGCGCACACCTCGAACAACTAAGAACATCTTCCTTATATACTCCTTTATGCCATCATACCCGTTGGCACTTACCAAAGGAATTCCTCCAATCTACCCGTTGGACGGAATCAATTAGGAAGATTGTTCGAGCTATTAAAGGAACGTGTTGATAGCCCATCAATCCTGTTCACCCATACAATCAGGATCTCGGTTTCCATAAGTAGAACCTTCCAATAATATTTAGACAATCATCGAATCTTCAATCATTGAATCAATCTTGATCAATCAAAGGATTCTGTTACGTCTTCTCCAGCCACGAGATCTTCTCCAGGATGATAAGGTTAAATCCTGAACAAAACATCCAATTACGGATAACCTTTCTTCAACGAATTAGAGGCGTCAATGAGGATAGACTTTGAGTCTTGAGTCGGCTGTCCGGAAGTCTTCGAGACTTTAAACAACGGAGTCTCGGACCTTCGGAGACTAGGCGATGGAAACGTTTTGTCAACTTCAAAACACTTCACGAGGATTTCTCCAACAATACCGCCTGAGGTCACGTGGACCCAGGTGGTGTTGCCTGGTGCACGCAAGCCAAGTAACGCCACCTGGGTTGCAGGTTGCACCACCTTAGATAGTAAAAACCAAAGACGCATGATCCCTAGGCAACGGTGGCGATTGCCGGCGAAGCCCGACTTTTAGGCGGGAAAGACAAAGACGAATGGGGAAGAAGATGAACAATGACAGAACTTGCATTTCCAAAATGATCATGCTCAATGCTCAAAGTAGGTTCGAACCTACATTGGGCTTTCAGCATTAGGAATGTTGATATTTGGCCGATGAGCTTTCAAAAATGTCAAACCCAAAATATTTTCCCTAATGGGCTTTGGGGGCCCAAAGCCCCTTGGGAAAGCTAAACCAAACGGGGCCTGTGTCCATGAAAACAATTGTTCCTTTTCAAGAACATTAGCTTTTGTCAAAAAAAAAAAATTACCGTGATTGAGAGTGTTATTCAAGGTGATTTCAAGCAGAGTATAAGGAAAATATCATTGTGTAAAAAATTGGGTGGGAATGTCCAATATGCAATTTAAGTATAAGAATCCCCTAGGTAGATATAGTATACAACGTTGAAAAAAGAGATTTGGCTGGGGTTGGCTGCACCAGCTAATTGATGTGAAAGCATATTCCTAAGGAATTTAATTTAGTCTAAAATATTTCTTTCCTCTTCTTTTGGTTTTCCTTTAATGTTAGGTCTCTATATGGGAAGGTCCACAAATGTTGGACAAGGATAGAGCCACTTACATAAGAGGAGTCCCTTGATATTTGTGTTGAATCAAGGAAGAATGGTTAGTCTAATTTGTTTTAAAAGTTAGCACTTCTTTGGAACAAAAGACCACTTTTTTTTTTTTCATGAAAATATTTTACTAAATGTCCAAATGAGGGTTTTAACAAGTCATCAGTTCTAGGTAATACTATTATCTTTTGTTCTAAGTTCTTAATATACAAGACCAAATAAGCTAAATGTGTAGGACTTCTTTATGACCCTTATTGACATTCAAATTTTTATCGACGTTTTAGGGTGTCCTTTTTTATTTTACAAAAAATTTAAGAAAATATAAAAAGATAAAATCCAAGAAATTAAATAAAAAAAATCGAGTCGAGTGGGCTGATGTAGTCCAGCCCATTATTTTAGTCCCTTAGCCAATCTAATTTTTGTTTCCTTTCGGTCCATTTCGTTTATTGTTTCATGGTCCATCTGTTGATTCCTTTTTTCTTGCCCATTTCTCTGACTTTTTTGACCCCGGGAAGAAAGAGAACAAGGCCCGGCCCAACATGCTCTCTCCTTTTTCCTTTGCACAACCAGCATGTGGGTGACCCAAGAAGATGAACGCAGCAAAATGGGCAGAAGAGGAGAAGCCGAGAAGGTGGGAGAGGTCGAGCAAGGAGGTGGTCGGCCATAGGTGGTGATGGTGGGGGTCCGGTGCTTGTTCTGAACGAGGAAAAAGGAAGAAAAAGAGAGGCGGGGGGAGAGGGCTTCCTTATTTTTCCATGTGCTCCGATTAATTACAGGAAAAGAACATCTCAAAGAATCGCTTTCTCTTTGCCTAAAAAATCTCAATGAAAAAGGAAAAACACCTGACTTAGGGATAATTACATAAACAGTCCTTAAATTTTAATTTAATGGGCAGAAGGGAGAGAGAGGTTTCGTTAAAATTGAACGTCATTCCGCCATGAACACAGATTTGTAGCTTGCCTATTCTACTAAAATGTACATCATGGGTTTGCTAAAATGTCTAAAAAAAGACCGAAAAAATTCCCCATGAATTGACTGCTGTCTTTTAGGGGATCTTGAGGAAACGAGGCATAACGGTGTTTGAAGCCTGTACGGGTTGTCGCAAGTTTGAGAACCATGCTAAAACTGAAGCGGAATACCACTATAGAACCTGCTGCATATATCACGTGTTTGATAAAATGCTTGAAAGAAGGCCGAACCTCTTTCTTTATTGAACCTTAATATCGATTCGTGTTTGCTTCTACATCCGTTAGGCAATGACAAACTACAGTCGACCTCCTACTTCATTGGAAAGTTTCATTGAAATTATCTCCTCATACTCCTAGAAGTCCATATTCATGACTGTTTTTAACTTTTACATTTAGGATACTAAATGTCTGAGAGACAAGCCCTCGACCAGCAGCATCAAGTTGATCCCCAGCTGCAATCTCCACAGCCTCCAAAGGAAGATATGCTGGCTTGTGTTACTACACTGGAGGAAGCTTTGCTGCCATGCCTGCCAGTAAGAGAGCTTCAGGCTATAGACCGCTCCCAGCATCCTTCACATCAAAGTTTGTCATTGCTTAATCTCTTATCCAATCTTTTCCCCAGTGTGGGGAATGCTTGATGTGCTATCATCTTATTTCTGCTACTTGAGATTGCTCCATATGCATTACCAAACCAGGACTATTCATATTTTGGCTGTTGTCGTTGCTTGATGAAAAATAATTTCATTCGTTTATGTCCTTATGTTGTTGTTCCCTCCTTTTGAAGCCTTTCGTCAGTTAAAACTGATAACTACGTTTTTCATTTGTAATTTCCCATAATGTCAGTTTATTACTAGATCATAGGTGCAGTTACGCTTGGTTCTTGTGAAAATTTCGATTGTGATTACATATCTAGTTCGGATTTGTTGAGTAGGACAAGGGTTAGTTTGTTATTGGTTAAGATTCTAGTTGATGGTTCTTTACCACCACACTAACATCAATAGCCCTAAGAGGAGAGAATAAAAGATCACTAATTGATCATGCCCAGTGAGGACTTGCACATGTGATGTTCTGTAAACATATGAAGTTTTATTTAGACATATCATGATGGAGCTAGTTATCTGGATTCTAAACCAGAAGAGGATATCCTGTAGGCTTTCACTTGCAATTGAACTCAAAAGCAGTTTTATTGCCTTTCTAGGGTTCTAAACTATGAAATCATATTTATAAGCTGCGAGTTTCCCTGTAGTTGTGCAGTTTGAGAGAATCTGTTGGAGGAACTTGACCTCTTATGGAGCACATTTGGGTTATTGCAAGTCTTAAGTGGAATGCACTGGGTAATATTGGCCGGTATGTAGGAAGTGTTCATGTTTGAGTCATGCGTGGAGGAAGCTTGAGGAATGAAAGATCCTTAACATCTAGTTGCAGGACAGCATTCTTGTGATGTTTTTTCATTGGATACAAAAGGGACAGTGCACTCAACTTGTAACGGAGTGCTGGTTTGGTGCCACTAGGAAACCAAAAAATGATCATGATATCTCTACACTTCTGGCTGAATAAGCTTTTTGGTAATTTTATAAGCATCTTAGATCTAAGTTATGTCTGACTTGTTGCTTGTCCAATGTCATGCTCATTGGATATGACTTAAGTTCAGTTGTTTTCATTTGTTAACTTGCCCCACGTGTAGTAGGCTGAGATTATGTCTCTGTTTGTGTAATTCTAACTGTTTAGATTTCATATTAGTAAAGTACCTTTTGTTATTGAAAAGAGAATAATATATGTGTAAGCATTCCTAATTTATCTCTCATTCATTTAGTGAGAACGTGCTTCTTACTGCTTTAGTTGATGTTGAGAGGCATGCTAGAGATTTTGTGGAGGCTGCCAAAAAACTTCAAGTTTACTTTATCGGTCTCCAACATGAGGATCAGCCAACTGAGGTTGAAAAGCGTACGAAGGTAATGCTAAGGAAATAGCTGGGAAAAAAGTAAATGGTTTTTCTTTTATGTTTGAAGTTATTTGAAGGCATTTGCAAACTTAACTCCCCTATGGAAACAGGAGATAGCTATGATGGAGGAAGAACTAAAAATATAGACCGATCTCATCAAGAAACAGGAGAAACTGATCCAAGGGTGGAGGAAGGACTTGAAGGACCAATTGGATAAAATCAACCGTGAACTTGAGAAGGTATAGACAATTTCCGGTGGACTCAGTCTGTGCTCAACTTGTAGGTGGACAATAGATGGGTTGCTTTTTATGCTACTGGTTATCTCAACATGAAAGGAATTTTGTTCTTCACCTCATGAGTGCGCAATTTTTTCAACCACTGTTCATTTTTTTTTTTCTAGAATTAAGTGGGTCTTCTATAATTATATGCTCTTGCTTCAGAATACTGCAAAAGGGGAAAACTCACTCTTTGCAGGGCAATCTGTGGGTCAACCAAGATTATTGATGGCTTATTTTAGCATTTGTTATTCTAATTGTTAGCTGTAGATATTTTCTTCGCCTAATTGTGTGTCTATTGCTTTTGAATTAATGTCAAGAAGAAGTCGCTATTTGCAACTCATTAATGGGATCAGAGCCTCCTTTTCTTCATGGGGTTTGGGTGTGGCAATCTGTCACAAGAAGGAAATTTTAGATATATGAATGGGTGGACTTCTTTTAATTTCACGGGCAGCCATCACCCGAAAGAAAAGTTTGGAAAGAGAGAGAGAGAGAGAGAGAGAGAGAGAGAGAGAGAGAGAACGTCTTACACCATAAGGTGTGTAAGATCCTAGCTTGATCAAAGCCGGTAATTTCTAGACAATTAGCACTTTGGGTTTATGCCGCATGATTCATGCAGATCCTGAATAAGCATGTTTTGGTCTTTCCCTGAAGCTGAGAAATGATTCTCCACTGAGACAATTTTAGAATGTAAGGGCGTATTTGTTAATCCTTATTAGGTTTTGCAGATGATCAAAAGTATTATGTCCAACATTTGGAGCCACGCCTTTGGATCGAATAAGTTCCAGTAAGGCACATTGTGATACTATTTTTGAAGAAGAATTTTACAAGTGAGGCAATGGTCTTAAGCTAGGCCTGCATTTGCCTTTCCCACCATCCGCTGTTTGTTTATCAGGATTTGGGATAAAGACCAGTTTTGTAGATAGAGCAGCTAAAAATGGAGAAGAAATTTCAATTCAATCTCAAACCCTGATTTGCTGCAAAGAATGTGCTTTGATAGCAAACTCATTCCCAAAATCTGAACTGCTCTGCATTTTCCAAGTTGGCTTGCAAACCAAAAAAATAATCTTCTCCTTTCCCCTAAAACATTTGCCCATGTGCTACATGCTCATGGTAAAACTTAGCAGTTGTCCCCAAAATAGCATTTTCCTTGCTCAAAATAGCGGCAACGTTGTGGCTTCCTGGGGCCTTGCTCAGCTCCTCCGGTGACGTTCCTTGGATTTGATTCACGATTCCCAAAGGCTGGCCCTCACGAATCTAGTGTGGTAACATGAATGCAGTCAAACCTTCGTGAGCAGAATTTGGCCCACACAGAAGCTACTCTCTCCCCATTACTTCCCGGGCATTGTACTTGCACTGCTCCATTTATATTTGAAAAATTATGACTAGGCCTCTGGTTACCCAAATTAGCATCATTCCGAGAGTGCCAAGGTTCAGGCTCAGTTCTATCCATAGAGCTTAAACTTTTCCTCCGTTCTGTGAATCCCTAGGTTTCTCTTGAAATTAGTCTCTGCTACGATAGTTTTCTGTTGAACTCATCTGAATAGGCTGAACGATTGGCATCCCAACACCGGCAATAGATGATCCTCTTAATTGCCCTGCTTCATTACCTGTTTTTGAGGTTGAGATTGATATTGTCAGAGCCCGGTTCTTCTTAGTGTTTTGTTTTCTGGAAGTCCTGGGCAGTATAAAAGTAAATTACTTTTGAAATTCAACATAATATTCTTTCAGAGCAATGGTGCAGCAAAAGTTGTGTACTGATTTTTCTAGGCCACACTCAACCTAATATCATTTATGATGTTACCGCAATGGAATCCAGGAATTACCCAGGATTACCTGGCCATATCTAGGGAAAAAGATTTGTACTTGTTTCCCTTCATGAGTTTCCTCCTTTCCTTCTCTTGGAGTTGCGCTTCAGTTTCTATATCAGACCTTGCTAATGAGCCCCTCGAACGCTTTCCATCAATACTTTGGCCCTCTCTCCTTCATCTTCCCGTCTCAGAAATTGACACCAGAGTTATTATGCCTGAATCAGCACGTTATTGACATGCAATCAGATCTCCTATATGGTTCAGACCTGTCTCATGGTGTTGTTACAATTCTCTTTCCACATAGAGGACCAGTGGCACTCCGAGATGCTATGTTAAAATTGAGAAAGGAAGTACCAATTGTAAGTCAATAACTGAGGCAATACAAAATAGAGGGTACAAACCATACAAAGTATTTCCACTGAAGGAAGGCTGGAACATAAAACAGACAAATTTCGCCAATCATATTTTCAATTCACCAAAACAGAACCAACTGTTCAATTTTGTAATAATATTCAACTTGAGCCAAAGATTGTTCCGACAACTTTTTTAGGCGACATTTGTTTTGATTATGCATAACTTTTCAAGAGGAATCTCATGAAAAACATGAAGTTTATTGAAAATAGGAGGGAGAAAGCTAATAGAGCGTCTCTTGTTATTTGTCCTGTTGCAATGGGTTTGAGAGGGCAAAACTATGTAGAGGTAGACTTTGAAACCAACAGAATATATATACACATATATTGGTTTCGGTTTTCACTAGGCAGTCATAATCACAAAAGTGGACAAGATGCCATAGCAAGAAGTTACACAGTCCCTTTTGTTTGATACGCAGCAAATGTCAGGTTTAGAGTGACCAAAAATGGGATGAATTAACAGATCACGAAATTCAGGAATATATTCGTAGTGGCTATTAAACCTAAAACTTCCATACTTGCCATCAAACTGACATTCGCTGATTTCAAATTACGTCAGGAGAAATCCAAAGGTTAAGTACAATGAACAGAATCATTACCATCCACGATCATGCAACTCATTCTTGTCGGTATTTTTTATCCAGAAAAATTTTATTAGATGAGGAATGTTTATATTCTTGTTAAACCAAATAGGTTAAGATAGAATAACTTATCTGGGTACATGGACGAAGACAGTCTTTCAATGACTTAGAAGTATCTCAGATACATGAAGACTTAAATTATGAACCGCATTAAAAAACAAAAAAAAAAACAAAAGGAATTGCACGGCTTATGTACTTCAGTATCTTATTAAAACTAGAGAGTATTCAAATAAATACCAGTTGAAAGTAAAGCTTCTACAACTTCTAGCACCAACTGTGCAGAATCCTAATAAACACTTCGGTATCAGTTGCTAGGACAGAGAGCTTACTGTTCATACACATTCTGTTTGAATATGACGACATCGCCTGTGCATGCATCGCCTGCATAAACCCCCTTTATCGGTCCAGATATGACACAGGAATAGAAAGGAAGCTATTTTGTAGCATGCTGCTATCTTTTATGTTAACTTACCGAACACAGCAGCATTTCCTTATATTCATACTTTCAGAGATTCACAAGAATTGTGTATGATGGGATGGATGTGACATCCTGAAATTCGACCCCGTTTCGATAAAGTGAAATGGGCATTTCGTCGACGTGCCTATGGCCCTTTTTCTACGAAATGATCACTCACGAGTTAACTAACCTATTGGGTGAAGCCGTTAAGGGATGTATCGGCCGTAAAATCCCTAAAAACTACCTAATTGGTTGGATTGAGCTAAAATCACGTCGATCGATTTTTAACCATGAAATTGAACTCGATTTCGGGAATCGAATTTTAAGCGCGTCATAATTCTTATTTTAGGATCTGTCTCATCGCTCGTCAATTTATTGACGAGTCCAAATTTCATAAAGAAATTATCGGAAGAAAATTGAAGCCCAAAAGAAAAGAGAAAAGGAAAATTGAAATAAGGAATTATGCATTTCCTTTTCTTTTTCCTCTCTCTCTCCCTCTCTTTTCTTCTCTTTCTTTTCTCTCTTTTCTTTCTCTCTCCTCTCCCCTCCCCCTCGTGCGAATTGCCCCCACCGCCTATTCTCTCTCCCTTCCCTTTTTGACCGGTCAATGCATATCCTCTCCCCTCTCTTCTCTCTCTCTCTCTCTCTTTCTTTTTCTTCTTCTTCCTTCGCACGCTCGACCGAACCAGCTTCTTTCTTCTCCTTCTTTTCTTCGCGTGCAAACCAGGAGCTCGGAGCAAAAGCAGCGCAGCTCGTCCCGCCGCCGCACCGCCGCCCGCGCTCCGCCAGCCCTCGTTTCCTCGCGCTCAGGCCTCCCCCGTGCGTCTCTCGCCCCTGTTCCGTCTCGTCCAGCCACCGTGAGTGGCCGAGCAAGCCGCCGGAGCCGCCGTATGGCCTCACCGGACCGCCTCTTGCTTTCCCGACCCCTCTCCGCCTCTAACCATCTCTGTTTTCCCCTGTTTCGCAGCTAATCCAGCAACCCACGAAGTGGGTTTTCAGCCGGCTCTTGGGCCGTTTTGGGCCGTTTCCGGGCCCCGAACCCGAGCCGTGCTTTGGGAAGTTTCGTTCCTCGCGTCGCCACCGTCGGATTGATCCGATTTGTGCGCGATTTGGTGAGTAATCTCACTAATCCAGGATTAGTTGGCTAATTATGCTTAAGGTTGGTTTAGTTTTAATTAATTATGTTTATGTTGTTAGATTAGAATAAATTAGCAGTTATTAGTCAATTGTGATGTGATTTAGATAAATTGATTGCGCAATTCACAAGTAGACGTGGTCTACTATTTATTGGAAGTATCTCAGGAATTTTCCGACCCCTAATTGGGCTTCAATTTGGCGATTCGGGCCTAAGTGTGATTTTTGGCATTTAAATATCATTTTCGGAATTAAATTAATTAATTATTTATTTTCCGAAAATTCAACTGAATGGCCTGGAACCGGAAAATTATGTTGATGACCGTGGTGAAGTCCGTTTATGTAATTGGGCTTTATTTTTGTGCTAAATTGAATTTTTAATATTAATTATTTTAATTTTCGAATTTAATAAATTAATTATTTTTTTTGGAAATTAAGATTTTGATGGCCGACGACCGAAATCCCGTGCTGATTGTCGTGGCGCAGTCCGTTTATTTATTTGAGCTCTATGTTGTATGGAATTAAATAAATTGTGATATTTTAGAGATTTACTCTAAATTGATTGGAATTGATTGAGACTGAATTATGGATTGGTAAATGGCGTGGTTAAATTCTGCAATTGAGTGTTAAATTATGCAAATGGAGTGCTGATTGGATTCTTGGTATTTAAATTCCGAAATTTGTGGATTTTGATATTTATTCAGAAAATCCCGGGTGTCGGGTTTTAACACCGAAAATGGATTTTTAGTACTATATCAAATAGTGGGGTTTGAAAAAGATAAGTATCAGTCTTCTGGTTCGAATTGACCGTGTACCCACACACGACTATTTTCAGGATGTTTTTAATACGAAGGAAATAGGCCAGGATCACTATTTTAACGAAGGCATTTGAGTGCAATGCACAGGGTCCTGGGCCGATATTGAGTGATCGTGTGTTGGTTAAGAGAACCAGTCTCGAGCAATTATGCCGGACGTTACTAAATCCCTTTTCGGGTTACCCATGCATTAGGGTAGCTGGTCGCAGTAGATTCTGGACCTATGCCCCTTCGGGGAAGCCGTCTAATTGAGAGACGTTGCCGTGCTCACGGGGAGAGACGCGCCTGGCAATGCCCGAAAGACCGCCAATAGAGTTGGCCGTACCCTTGAGGGTGTAATTAACAATTGGAACGCATGATGGTTGAGTTTGATGCGCCATATTATGAGACAAAATTGTGTGACATGGAATGGGACGTGTCATAACGATTTGGCCCTATAATCTGGACCCTTGTGATTTATTGAGTTGAGTGATGCGTTTCAATTGCTGGATGTATCGATTCTATACGTAAGGTATGTGAATTGTACTGACTTGCGAGGTGAGATCTGAGGCCAAGGTACGTCTTCGCCTGTGCGTGTTTAGACAGCCTGTAGTATAATGGTTTACTAATCGGGCTTAGTGGGGGTAGAACTCGGCGAGACGTAGTCTCATCCCAGTTTGGGGAAAACCATTTCAGGACTCCGTTGAGGAGCTGAGGAGGAGGAGTCTGAGAAGGAGAACTCGAAGGCGAACTTGAGGAAAATGATTTTTGGAAGAAGAAGATAATTCTGAAGGGGGTCTTGAGTACGACCCGGATGGATTGAGATTCCATCTTCTTTTGTGAACTTCAATTGATGTGAATAGAGTTTAGAGCAAAAAGTTGTGAAGTGCTTTGAATTGTGTTTTGCATAAAAGTTTGGTTATAAGATTTCAATATGAAAAATATAACCTGCTTTTCTATCCCATTGTTTTATTGTCTGGGGATTTTAACTGCTTCCGCATGTGCTTAAATAATGAAAGGGTCGGCGATACGTAGTCCTGGGATATCGCATTATAAAATCGACCAAGAGTAGAAGGATGTGTGCGTGCCCGAGGATCGGGGCGTGACAATGGAGAAGGCAGTTTTTCGGTTGGTGCTATGTATATGACAAAAGCTATGAACCATACCAAGAGTAGTCGTAATTTAACAATTTATAAGTTCATGCTATTTTAACTTAGGAATTTGTAATATAGGTACTTGGCTTAGGGCCTGTTTGGTTCGGCTTTGGGGAAATGCCCATGGGAGAATACAAATACCTTTGAGGTAAAGAGATTTTCCGAAATGTTACACCGTTTGGTAAATTGTAATCTCAAATAGCATTAGCATAAATACTGTTTGGCAAAACTCACATTTGTAATGGGCTTTCCCTTTTTTTTTTTTTTTTTAATCTGAAAATCAAATCCGGCGGCCGACCGAATGGCCAGATCTGGCTGTTTGGCCGAATAAGTTTGCGACCTTAGGTGACGCCGTCGTCTAAGGTTGCATAGGCCAAATCTAGCCGCCGGACTGCCAATTCAAACCGCTTTTAAGGAGTCGAGAAGAAACTTCATCATCCAACGTTATCATAGTGACTGATTCAAACCGCTTTTAAGGAGTCGAGAAGAAACTTCATCATCCAACGTTATCATAGTGACTGATTCAAACCGCTTTCAATGTCACCCGGTTCAGTCGGTTCGGTCGTCGAGCTTTCTTCAGGAGGAAACCCAATTGCGACGATCTGCTTGGCAATCAAATAAATTTCTAAATGAAATGTTCCCTCGCTGGTGTTCGTACCGATTTAATGTGTGAGCTGAAGAGGATTTTTTTTGCTGCCTTTCTTCTTTTTAGACACATTGCTGTTAGGTAATATTAAAATATAATAGGTGTGCCATGCACGATGTGCACATTCTAAGTCCAACATAAAAAATCTAAATTTCGATTAAAAAAACATCACCACCCAATTGACATAAGTATTAATAAGTCATAATTGCTTTTTATAATTAGATCATTCTCGAAGATGATCGCAGTTTAGAATGCAATAGTCCGCGAAAAACATAACAATGCAAGCGCTTGGACTATTCTTTTGGCTATGTGAAATAATCAATTATGAGGATGTCCTTTATGCTGCATGAGAAAAACCAACTTCTGTAACTTGATGCCGTTACCCTTAAGGACAGGATCCTCTAAACCTTAACAAGATTTAGCCATTCCCCAAGATTTTGAGGATTCATTTCTTACCATCTATGAGATATCAACCCAAGCATGTCTAGATGTGAGTAATTTTTCTCCTGGCTAGACTCGATTCAAATCATCTGTGAAGTACTTATCATTCGAGAAGAAGTATTTACTGTCACGGAGGGCATGCGCACAAGGGGTCATCTCCTTGTCTTTGTCCTCTCATTACAAGATCCAATTCAACAGCTTCACGTGAAACCATACAAGATAAGAATCTTTGATTTCAAGACATGGTCGAAACTTGAGGTAAATCCTCCTACACAGATTGCTCCTCAACCAGAGGAAATTTAAAACGAAAAATTATAATATTAAAAGAGAGACGATCCAATCAAATACCATATTAAAACCAAACTTAACATGATTCTCATTAAGAGAATACACCCTCGCTCAAAATTCCAGAAGCATGCTGATGAGAACAACCGGATAGGAGGGTATAAGCACATAGGAAAATACCATAAAGATGGAATGAATCCCAACGAAGGATGGTCAGACCCAAACTGATGATGAGAGGCGCTCTGTTGCACTAGTATGAGCTATCCATCCACAAAGCCTGGCCTGACTAGTTGCTTGAATGCCATGCTGTATTAGTGACGATCCACATAGTATCCAAAGGTAAAACTGAGCCACCCATGTGGCAAAGATGGATCTGTTCATTCTGAGCAATAAAGATAATCAGAGCCACCTCTTACATCCTCTGCATATGCATAGCCTCAAGAAAAGCATGGGGAAAACAATAAATTAGCACATTATTCTTGCAAGGAGCAAATCTGAAGCATCGCTATTTTGGTGGATTATTCTCTCCCATTGTCCTACAGTAAAAAGCACCCTTTTCATGGGCATTTCGGGACAGAAGCTACTAAGAAATATTGGTTGGAGATGATTTGACAGTCAGAATATTTCGTCAAAATTTTAGCTCTCTCTCATTGAAGCAAAGCACCCTTCACCAGCCTACTCACAGAAACTGCTACAGCTATACGACAGAAAATTTGTATTCAGGTTGTGAATCTCTAACTCCTCGTCATTGGATATCTCCTGCAGAAGCTGCACCGGCTTATCTGATGGGCCATTTTAACATACAAAGATGCAGAGCCACAACAATGACAACCATCCTGCCATCTTAGGCACACGTGAGTCCCAGAGGTTCTCCATTCAATCAGCTGAATGAACAGCAAGCAACAACCATTCTCCTACCTAATTATGGCATGATTTGCAGATCCAAACTAATAAAGAAAATTGCATATGTTTAATAGGAAATGGAGTAGTGATTCTTGCAAAAAGCAATGAAAAATTCATAATAGAAACTGCATTGGAGGTGCCAACAAATAGGCTACGATGCTGAGTTGTAACCTGCACATGACTATGTAGACAATTTCTCAGCATGTGGAATTTCCGGGACTTTATTCTGTCTTCTCCTGTATGACAAAGAAAAGCAATCTTTTTTTTTTCTCTGAAGGTTGACAAAGAAAATAATAATGAACTGGAAATAGCACCAACCTTGACTAGGCAGAAAGTTGTGCCTTTGTGAAGAGCTGCCCAACGTTGGACAAGTGCACGGCTACAACTCTCAAGGTTTACCACCGAGAGGTTTGACAGAAAATGTAAATGTTGACAGGAAGCGTAATGGAGATTTGGGAAAAAGGCTTTTTCTGTATATCGTATACACTTACATCGGCAAATTTATAAAGTAAGAGACAAAAGAATAAAACAGGAAAAAAATAATAAATGAATCACTATTTTCATATTTTCCTATTTACCAAAACTAATCCATGATTTACTGAATCATAGTCAATAGAATCGGGGTCTTCAAGATATACAAGATATATTTCCAACATTCCGCCTCAAGCTGGTGGCCTGTAAATGTTAAGGATACCTAGCTTGCTCAATAGATACCTATGCTGTCTATGACATAATGCTTTAGTGAAAATGTCTGCAGGTTGCTCCGTTGTTCCAATTCCTTTTGTCACGAGAACCCCATCTTTGATTTTATCCTGAGTGAAATGACAATCCACTTCTATATGTTTTGTTCTGTCATGAAAAACTGGATTTGCTGCTAATTAAGTGTAGCATCATTATCACAGAACAATTCACTTGGTCCATTAACATGTACTCCAAGGTCCAAGAGCAGTCCTCGTATCCAAACTATTTCAGAAGTAGCCTTTGCCATGGCCCGATACTTTGATTCTGCAGATGATAGTGATACAGTTGATTGCTTCTTTGTCTTCCAAGAGATTAATGATTTTCCCAGTTTTATGCAAAAACCAATAATAGATCTTCTGGTCATTGAACAAGTAGCATAATCTGTGTCACAAAAAGCTGTCATTTTCATATTACAGTCACGAGATAGAAGTTTACCAAGGCCTGGACATCCCTTTAAATACTTCACCACCTTCAATGTAGCATTCATATGTGATTGCTTTGGCATATGCATGAACTAGCTGAGTACTTGTACTGCATAAGATATGTCAGGTCTTGTCATTGTAAGATATATCAATTTTCCAACAAGTCGCTGATATTCAGAAGGATCTTTGAGCACTGGATCCTTGATGATTGAAGGGGAATTAAGGTCATACTCATGTGTTGTCAATGTGACATTCTGCTAAACTGGAATGGTTGTTGGTTTACATCCTGATAACCCTGCTTTAGAAATAATCTCCAAGATGAACTTCCTCTGACTAAGGCAAATTCCTTCATTAGATCGAGCAATCTTGATATCAAGAAAATATTTTGGTGGTCCCAAATCTTTGATATGAAAAGTAGAGTGCAAATACTTTTTGAACTTGGCAACATCAGAATCATTATTTCCCATAACAAGTATGTCATCGACATATATCAGCAAATAAATTGATGAATCCTTTGTAGTTCTTGTAAACAAGGCATAATCATACTTAGAATGCTCAAAACCCGCATTGGTTAGTGCGGTAGTGAATTTGGCATACCATTGTCTAGATGCCTGTTTTAATCCGTATAAGGATTTACGAAGACGTCATACCCGAGACTCTCCCTGTCTGCGTAATCCTTGTGGAATGTCCATGTAGATTTCTTCATCAAGATCACCGTGTAGAAAAGCATTATGCACATCCATCTGATGGAGGGACCAATTCCGTATGGCTGCAACGGACAAGAAAGGATGTACAGTGACTTCTTTAGCTACTGGAGAAAATGTCTCATGATAGTCAAAGCCTTCCTTTTGAGTAAATCCCTTGGTGACTAATCGAGCTTTATAACGTTGAATAGAACCATCTGCCTTAAACTTGATCTTATAAACCCACTTGCAGCCAATTGGTTTCCGATGTGGGAGCAAGGGAACGATATCCTAGGTGTGGTTCTCTATTAGAGCATTAAGTTCGGATTCCATCGCATTTCGCCATCTTGGATCTCGTGCTGCCTCATCGAATGAAGATAGTTCCTGTTCTTCTGATATACAACTGATACAACACATGTATCCTAGCAATAATTGATTAAATGACACATGAGGTAATGGGATATTGTGTACCTGAAGAACTTGTGGCTGAACATATGTAATCCTGGGTCCATGTAGGCAAGCGAGTGTGTCGTCCAGAACGTCGAGGCCGCTCGATGACATGTGCTGAAGGATCCAATGACTCGGAAATAACCGGTGAATTAGTTGTTGTTGAAGGAGACTGAGGGATGTCTTTAGATAAACTTGGCGATGTTGTTTTTGGAGGTGTAGTATAGACAGAGATGGTCCTGATGATATAGATGATCCTAGTGCGATAAGGAAGCCTGGAGTCGAAGATAAATATTCTTTGGACAAAAAACGTCTGTCATGCCTTGATGGCAAAGAGGGTTGTGATGGAGAGACCATTTCTTCAAATGGAAACACATCTTCATGGAATACAACATCTCCGCTAATGAAGAAATTCCCTGTAGAAATCTCCATAACTCGATATCCTTTTTGAAGAGGAGGATATCCCATGAAAACACACTGAGTGGCCCAAGGGCCCATTTTATCTCAAGGACTCATATTTGTTGCATAACATAGACAACCAAATACTTTAAGATAATCATTATCAGGCCGTTTGTTGTAAAGCATCTCAAAATGGGTCCTACCATTAAGAATCCGAGTTGGCATGCGATTAATCAAGTAGGCAGCTGTGACCACAATCTCCCCAAAAATCTTATGGACTAGAAGCTTGGTATTTAAGAGCACGGGCTACCTCTAACAGATGCCTATGTTTGCGCTCAACAACTCCATTTTGTTGTGGAGTGTAAGTGCAGGAGCTTTTCGTGAAGTATGCCATAAGATGATAATAATATGTTGCAATCAGAAGTAAAAAATTCACGCCCATTGTCTATACGAATTCGTTGTACAGATCTGTCAAACTAATTCCTAATTATGGAAAGGAAATTTGACAAATTACCAAAAGTTTGGCTTTTCGATTGCATAAGATATACCTAGGTGGCTCGAGTGTAATCATCAACAATTGTGAGGAAGAATCGAGATCCGTCACGGTGAAGGGTATGATAAGGTCCCCAAATGTCCATATGAAGCAATGAAAAAGGATTTGTTGCATGAGATGTACTTTTTGGAAACGACGCTCGAGATTTAAAGGACATATTGGGCATTTTGGATGAGGAAAAAATGCACTGTGACCCAATTGTTGATGAGAAATGAGATTTTTATTTTTACTAATGGCATTACAAGAAACATGCTTATTCAATAATTCTAAATCTCCTAGGGAATTGTTCCAGAAATAAAGTCCTCTGTCATACTACCCAAGCCCATCACTCGCCCCGAGTCAAATGGTCCTGGAAGAGACAATTATCTTAATTGAATATGGCATGACAAGAGTTATCCTCACATACTCTTGAGACAGATAGTAGATTGAATTCAAATTCTGGAATATATAAGACATTTCTAAGGATAAAATTTTGATCAAGATGTACGGTGCCGATTTTGGTAACATTTGTGATGTTCCCATTTGGAAAACGCACCGTGACGGGGATTCTGGCATTTTATATATATGAGAAAACAGATTTTTGTTGCATACTATTTGGTCATTAGTGCCTAAATCGATTATCCATACATCAACTGAAAATGAATTCTTATTGTAAAGGAAGGTACCTAAGAATCCCGCACCCTTATCACTAGTCTTGAACCGATCTAGCATCTATACAATATTATGATATTGTTCTTGGGTGATCATTTGATGAGGTGATCCACCGGCCCTTTGTGCAAAAACTTGATAAATTGTGGATTCTCTCTTTTTGTCCTTGTCATTAGGTTTTCCATTCAGCTTCCAACACGTTTCCACAGTATGGTGCGGACGTTTACGATAGTCGCAATATTTATTTTTAAATCGTGAATTTTGTCCACTAACCTTTCTTGTTGACGTGGCATTTTGCAGCCCATAGGATCTCTCATAAAATGGCGTTGACATGGCACGATTCCAACCATCCGATCTGTTGAAACTATGAATGGTGACCGTCCGATCCAGCGCGTCCATCTCGTTTGTCCATTCCAACACTGAGATCCCAACCGTCAGATCCAGCTTGTTTATCTGAGCCGTCCATTCTAGATCGACGATCCCAGCCGTCCATTTTAGATCTATGATCCGAACTGTCCATTTGCAAAGCTTTAGGGTTTCCTTCGTGTCTTCTCGCCGCAACCACGATCCTCTCTAGATATGTAGGTGTTCCGGTGGAAGTCTTCTCGCCGGAGGGGAGGACGGTAAGGCTCATATTCTCACCCACCCGAGCGTGTTCGGTAGCGGCCATTCTATGGTGTTCCTTTTGGACGGCCAACTGATAGATGTAGCCAAGCGGTGGTGGAGGGTCCATCATGAGGATTTGTGACCGGAAAGCCGAGAACGACTCGTTGAGAATCAGTAAGAACTGTGTGGCCTTTTCTCTTTCTTGGATTTCTTTGCACCGTTTTAGTGTTGCCTCAGGTCCTTTGTAGGCGTTCCTTGGCTGATTCCAGTTCGTTCCATAGGGAGGAGAGACGGTTGAGGCAAGTGGTAACCGAGAGGTTCCCTTGCTTCAACTCGATCAGTGCTTGAGTAATGGTGAAGAGCCGTGCTCGATCAAGCCGGCTATACATTTCTTTGATATTGTCCCAGATTTGCTTTGAATCTTCAGTGGGTGGTAGTCCAGCAGCAACGTTGGGGGCAAGGGTGTTACTGATCCAGGTGTGGACCAGCTGGTTGCACCTCTGCCAGTGTTGCTGGAGGCGCTCGTCAGTCGGGAACGGAATAGCTCCGTTAATGAAGCCATCTTTGTCTTTTGTTACAAGAGCACACCAGAGATCCCGAGCCCATGAGGAGTAGTTCCCTGGTCCAGTGAGTTGGAGGCTGATGAAGCGTAGTTTGGGGCCGTCCGTCGGTGATGTGTAGAGGGGGTTGCCGGGTTCAAGCCGGCCGCCACTGCCAACCGGAAAAAGCAATGGCATGTACCCAGGTTGAAAAGTCGAGTAGGGATTCATCCCTTGACTCAACATAGATCCGGGACCCTGACCCGGCATAGATCTTGGTCCTTGGCTCGGGTTTGTCTAGCTTGATTCCTCGATTGGGCTAGTCATGGATGGCATAGGTCCAGAAGGATATTGGGCCCACATCTGTCCTAGCCCAGTAGCCCACTGGTACCAATTAACTAGAGGGAATGTCGGAGGCCACTGAGCTGGGCCGGGAATTTGACCCAATGTAGGAATAGGCCTTGAGGAATCGTAATTTTCTTTTGGTCTTTGAACAGAAGATTGTTCCTCACTAGAAAGAATAACCATATCTGATGAGGTGGGTGTCTCCTCTGTTAAGGAGATCTTGACGTTCTTGTTCTTTGTTATGATATCATCAAATTGCTGAATTCCTAACCGATTTGCTGGTCTGTTTTGCAAGATAAGAACGCACAACAACAGCCCAAAAAAGAAACAGAGGCAATTCTAAATCTGCGGAAGCTAGGCCGGGAATATTGGCTTTGATACCATGACAGAACATGTAAATGTTGACAGGAAGCGTAATGGAGATTTGGGAAAAAGGCTTTTTTCTATATATCGTATACACTTACATTGGTAAATTTATAATGTAAGAGACAAAAGAATAAAACAGGAAAAACTAATAAATGAATCACTATTTTCCTATTTCCCTATTTACCAAAACTAATCCATGATTGACTGAATCATAGTCGATAGAATCGGGATATTCAAGATATACAGGATATATTTCCAATAGTTTGTCGTCTAAAGGTTATGAACAGATAAAGCTCTGTATCAAAACCTTAGCTTCCTTTTAACGTAAGTCTTTTCATTTTCATGACAAGCAAGCTAAACATATAGTTAAATGAACAATGTTCTTGGTCTAGAACGATACATATCACAAAGAAAAGTCATCTCCGGAAGAGATATTTAAGAGCTATCCAATGCCAAATGATAGTAAGACTCGGCTGCAACAAAGACAATAAAAACACCCACCACTAAAATGGAAACCCATCAAACCCAAGGTCTTTTCTTAAAGTTATCATCTGCATATTTTTTACCCATTATAACATGCACTACATCATACAGTCACGACTTCCCACTACATCATACAGTCACTTGAAGGCAAAGGCTACTTCATTTCCTCAGACCACAACCATTTCAAAGTCCCAACTCTGTATGTCTTCGATTGATAGATGCAGCTAAAATATAGAGTACAGAGATCATTTAACGTTTTTCCCAGTTTTCTGGAACTCTTCACATTAGAAGATAGCGTTTTGGATCCACGTGAATCCTTCCCATTAGGCGGCTCTTCCAACGCAGAGATTGTTGCCAAATGATGAAATGTCATGAAATATCAGCGAGATAATGCATGCCGACGTACAGAAGAACGTTATGGCAAAGACGCAACTCTATTATGTCCTGAGACATTCTAAAACATTAGAGTAAAATCTCTTGATGTTTTGGGAACAACTGTTTCGAGAGCAGACATTTTCCTGTACTTGAGAAACTTTTGCATTAGTATAGAGGTGATGCATGAATATCTCAAACCCATGTTTTAGTGACTGATTGTTGACTGGCGGTGATCGAGGGTACGGAGGAAAAGGAGGAAAAAATAACGATCAGCCATGTTGGGCCGAGGGATGCAGAGGAACTTTATTTGCAGGTTAATGAACCTTTTAAATGCAGTCGGTATAAGAATACAGAGCCATATATCCCATCACATGCTTGTGTATAATTTCTATTGCTAAAATAGGTGCAAGAATCCTCCAAAATGAAGCAACAATAGACAGGTACAACAGCATCATCACCTGGCATGGAACAAAGAAAATTCCAGCATTATACATCACTGTGTTCCTAACCGTAATTAGATTTCTCAGGAAAAGCGACGCGATATAACAGGCATACAAAGTCAGGTGAGTTTGTCTCTTTTCATATGTAAGTTCCATTCAGTGAAGCCTCTTGAAATTAAAACATTGAAAGATTTGTAGAGACAGCGGACTAAAGAGTCGAACATGCTAGCATAATAAAAGCTATGTTCAGCCATCTCACTATACCTAGACCTATAACTAAGCAAACGGTTTGTCCCAACCAGACATCAAACTATCTTTCACCAGCCACTGGCCGAACAAAGAAAGCACGAAATATGAAAAAGAAAGAAAGTACTCCTTTCCAAAAGGAACAAAGGAAGCACATGGGAAAGTTCTAGACCATCCATTATATGTACTCAATGATAATTATTGTAAGAACCTTCCTATATCCCCATATATGAAGTGGAAGCAGGATATACTCAAATAGATGTATTCCATCTTTCAATTAGTGGAGCACAGAATCAGGTTCTGTTTCATATAGAACATATCAGAATCCGAACTTGGGATATCAACATTATTAAGCCAATTTCAAATCATAGTACTAGCATATGCTCAAGAAACCTTTATACTCAGCTGTACTCTCCCAAACAGCTGATTATCTCAAAACGAGGGGCAGAGTAGGAAAAGGAATTTGCATTACCACTGGAACAAAATCTAAATGCATTTCTTCAACCTTAAAATTTAACCCATATTGACAAAATTGAAATGGTACTTGTGAAGGTTGAGATAATAGAGTTACCTCAGGATATCCAAAGCTGATCACAGAACATAAATGGATGCTCTAGATAGTAGCCTGCAGATATGTCCAAGATAGAATTAGCACCTACCGTTCCCATGCTTTTTACCAAAACAATATATTCAAATAAATTAAGTAAAAAAGTACATGCAAGAGTTAAAGTATGTCAACCACTATTTGCCTTTGATAAAAAAAAAAAAAAAAAACACTATTTGCCTAATTACCCAAGGAGGAGGGGGCAGAAAGCAGCCTAGCCTGACGTTGCAACCATGAGACGCCACTTATGGCAGAATAACTATTATGTTCATTCTATTGGCAATGATTTTAATACAAGGCCTTCGTAAACTGTCAAAGCAACGGAAACTGGCTGTGCCATCACCTTTCAATTTGACAAGTGGTAAATGGAGAAGTTAATAAATGTGAGCACCCAACCCCCCCCGCCGCCCCATAAAAAAAAAACACTTTATCCCGTCGCTTTCTAAATATTAATCTGATTCTTTATACAACGGGTTAATGGTGCTAAAATGCATTTTTCTGTTAGAGTTCTGCTATGATTTCAGCATTTAAATATAGAATGCAGACCTCCAAATTCACCATTCATAGCACTAGGTAACCTCCATGCTCAGCTGCCCTTGGAAGACAACCTTTAATTGTGGTACTTAAAATACTGCGTAGGGCCAGTCTAGAAAAAAAGTACAGCTGTACAAAGGCTCAAGCTATCTCCAGAGCTACAAATGATGCAGATCGAACATCTTAAAATGAGTTAACACACTTTGGGATAAGTTGGCATGTTGACCATACTTCATAAGCCGTCCTCACTCTATCTCCTATAAATGCGAATTCCTATCCAAGGGAGAGTGAACAATTGGTAGAAGCCCTGAAGCACTCCACACACCTCTTTGTAAATCCCAATGCTTGTGGTTTTAGTTCCTCTCAAGGAAGGATTTCTACCCAGAGTGTTACTCAAACTATCTGATAGAAAAGTCTCTCTCCCCCCTCTCATATTGCACAAAAGTCTTCTAGAAAGCTCGTTATTGGGTTGTGAAGAGTCATTATGTTTAATCTTTTACTTCTTTTATTCTGCTATAAACCTAAAAACCCTGGAAGCTGCATCTTCATAAGATGAAAATAGCTTCTATCAAGAATCTAGAATATAACCAATTGGCATCCTCTGCAAAGAATGAAAAACCAGCACTTGATTGATCAACCAATCAAGTGTTTCTTGATCTTTTATTTGTACCAAGCACCAAAAAATGCCACATGTTTTACATTGCATCCATTTCAACTAAAAGGGTAACGTATAATATGACAGAATATTTTTGGAAAAGCTTTTAAAGTTAGAGAGAGAGAGAGAGAGAGAGAGAGAGAGAGAGAGAGAGAGAGAGAGAGAGAGAGAGAGAGAGAGAGAGAGAGAGAGAGAGAGAGAGAGAGAGAGAGAGAGAGAGGAGAGGGTGAGGGACTAGAAACAGGAAATGGGAAATAAGAGGCAGAGCAACTGCAATTTTACTCCTGATGTTAAATGAGGGTATACTAGTCGTAAGACATAAATAGAGCCAATTTGGGTGTGGAAATAGAAGCCTTGCATACTTAGACCAATGTACATATACAAAGTATGTACAAGCTACATCATTATGCTAGATGATCTCATCAGATTTTGTTTTCAAGTACTGGTTCTCCAAAAGATACTAAAAGGATGAGTCAGAAGCAAAACCACATTTAATAAACATATAGCATCACATCGACTTGTGAAGATGATACAGCCCAACTGATAACCTTAATTTGTTCATTTGAATTATGATAACACAACTTTGCCACTTTACCTTCTTAGAGTTTGAGGTGAAAATTACTTTGACGGCCTCAAAGATGTGACAGCCTGAATTTTTATATTTTGTTTTCGATTAAATAAATCAGACCTTTCATCAACGTGCCTATAATGTTATTCTCTGAGCTGATCACTCATGAGATAACTAGACTATCTGGAGAAACCATTAAGGGATTTTAACGCAATGGACTTGAGAATTCGACCGGGAATAGGCTGCTCGACCATGCTAGTCTGCAAGGGTCATTACGGCACTGTCGAAATCGATAAGAAACCGGAGATAGGTCAATTCGATAGAGATATATGATTAGTGTGTGGATGATTCCACTTAATTGTAAAATTCTCGTCGAACGGCATTAGACCGATTTTTCTATCGTTTTCGTATCCCGTGTCCATATTTGAAACCTCGAGATTTTCATCACAATCGAGGGTCGCCAATGTGTCGAAGATATACATTATGGCTCGAAAATAATCGACCACGGGTCAATTACACTAAAAATTCCTAAAAGCTACCCAGTAGACTAGGTTACGCTAAAATCGCACTAGATTGAAATTAATCGCTAATTTGAACTCGATTTCAGAAATTGAAAATTTTTTCATGTCACGATTTATTTTAGGAATGTTGACTCATCCTCCGAAAAGTTTTCGGCGAGCTCGAGATTTTTTTTCGAAAAATCGATTTGGACGATCGGAAAAAAAAAAAGAAGGAAATTTGGAAGGGCCGAATCAAAGGGATTTTTGACTGTCAAACCGACATATTTGGTGAAAGGAAAGTGTGGAAATTGTGCGAGCCTTTTCTTCTACAAAATTGGACCTCAATTGGGGGAATTTGTTGAAGAAATTGAAGCTCAAGTGTGAAATTCGGAGCCTTTGATTGGGGGGGGTGGGGAATTGTGGCATTATCTTGATAGAAAGTAATAGGGGACAATCATTCAATTGAAGGGATGAGATTGTTGACTTTGGCCCCCTTCTCTAAGCTTCTTGAGCAAGCTTGCCGCCGGTTCCCTCCATCTTCGTGCGTTTTCTTCTCCCCCGACCCACTTCAGTTTATGCTTTGCTTTTCGTTTTCCCTCCGTTGAAGTCAGCCATCCCCTCAACCTTCATCTCCACTGAGCTAATCTTTCCCTGCATTGATTCTGCTCCTCCACCACCGTTTCTCCCCTTTGACCGAAGCAGCCACGTCTCCATGCTCGGTCAACCTTCAGCGAAGAAGACCACTCTGCCATTTGTCCAAAGTCAGCCCCACCGTCCCACTCCATCGTTTCTTCCCGATCTTCGGCTGCGCGTCCTCATCATCGCCTCCTTCGTGTCTTCCTCGCAGCCACGAGTCAACCAGCGAAGCCAGGAGTTGACCGCCTACAGTTCGATTTCTCCGCCAGCACCGTTCGAAGCCGCCCCACGTGTCCGCAGCAATTCCCCTGCATCAACTCCCTCTCTCCTTCGCTGACTCCTTGCCGCGCTGCCTTCGTCCACGACTCCACCCACCGAAGCCGCTGCTCGATTTCTTCAGCCCATCTCCACCTCGCCAGTCCATGTTTTCAGTCCAGCAGCCCATCTTCAGTTGGATTCACGCTCGTAGCTGCTTCATTTGAAGCCTGCAAGTTTCGGCCCATCTTCACTGAGCCCAACCGCAGCCCATCTTCAGCAACCCAGCCCACGCTGCAGCCCAGCCCGTGATCTTCAGCATCTCAGCCCAAGCCCAGGATCAAGCCCAACACTTGCTGTGGGCTTGCAAGGCCTTTGTGACCTGGTCCAAATGATCATTGACTCTGCCAAAAGTTCAGATTTCAAGCGCCATCGCGCCAGCGTCATGGTGAACCGGTTTTTGCGCTAAACCGGTGAGTTTATGCACTAAACCCTACTTAGTAGGCTAATGATGTTTAAGGGGTGTTTTGTTTAAGTTAATTAGGGATTAGGTGGTTAGTTAGATCAGATTAGTGATTTAATTAGTTAATTATGCATGTTAGTGGTTAGAACAGCTTAGTTAGGGACTAGATAAACTATATTATTTATCTAGATTGGCTTGGAAATTTTCTGGGCCCGTTTCAATATTTAATTTAGACAATTCCGGCCTAAGTTAGTATTTTTAGCATTTAATGTATTTATTCAATTAATTTTGGTAATTATTTAATTATTAAATATTTTCTGAAAATTAGACTGGATAGTCGATGACCGGAATTTCGCGCTGATTACAATGGTGTGGTTAATTTCTACAATTGAGTGTTAATTTATGCAAATTGAGTGTTGGTTGGATTTTTGGTCATTTATTTCAAAAATAAGTGAAATAAGTGAAATTCGTTATTTATTCAGAAAATCTCAAGTGTTGGATTTTTAACACCATAAATGGTTTTATATACTATATAAAATAGTGGGATTTTAAATTGGAAGATATCAATTTTTCTGGTGTAAATTGACTTTGCACCCACACGAATATTTTACCGTGTATTTCTAATACGAAAAAAATAAGCCAGGTTCACCATCTTAATTGAGACATTTGAGTGCAATGCATGGTGTCCTTGGCCAAGATTGAATGGTCGCGTGTTGGTTAGGAGAACCCGTCTCGGGCTATTAAGCCGGACGTTACCCCTATATGGGACTCCCCTAGAAAATGGGTTGCCGGTTGCAATAAATTCTGGACCTATGCTCCTTTGGGAAAGCCGTCTAGTAGAGACGTTGCCGTACTCAATGGGGTGAGATGATGCCTGGCTATGCTAGAAAATTGCCAAACAGAGAATAAGTTGTGCTATAAGCCGAGATCAAAACTAGGAATGCATGATTAATTGAGTTGAATGCGCTGGATTATGGGACAAAATTGTGTGGCATGATATGGGACGTGTCATAACGGTTTGGCCCTATAATCAAGACCCCTGTAATCATTTGATATTGAGTATTGCGTTCTAATTGATTGAGCTTGAGTACTGCTCTTGTTTGTGATATGAATTGTACTGACATGCAGGGTGGATCTGAGACGAGATAAGTCTCTGTGGTTGTGTGATTGTGTGGTTAGGACGCCTCTTGGCATATTACCCTCCTAACCGGGATTTAGGGCGTGATCTCGCTAAGATTTATATCTCACCCCGTCGTTGGCTCATTTCTTTCAGGACCGCAGAGTGGTGGATTGGGAGCCTAGCTAAGGGGACCTGAAGGGTAGGTAAAATATGACAGTTTTTTGTTTTTTTTTAGAACTAGTCTTGTGACATCTTTTGGGTATAGATGCTTGTATATGACTCAGTTTATAAAAGCATGTTTGTTTGTGAATCTTTTGTCCTGCTTTTTTATCTCAAGCTGTTGATGTTAGGGGATTAGTAATTCGCTTCCACATGTGCATTAAAATGAAAGGGTCGGCGACTCGTCCTGGGAAGTCGTAGATTTTATCGACCACAGAGGGATGGGCATGCGCTCGACGACTGGGGCATGACAAAAGACCTTTTCAACAGACTTTCCAGCATCGATCTGAATGAAAGTCAATAGAGATAAGCAATCAAATTAAATAACATCATGCAAATACACCTACAGAAGTATCAACACATTTAGAGATTTCCTTATATTTCTAACTTTTTCTTTGGAATTGTTGTACTCGATAACCAAGAGGCTAGACTCCAAGAACGCCTTAAACCTTTTCCTTATTGTTTCTATGTTGTCATCTTCTCTTCCCTCCAAAACTAGTAACAAATAGTGGAAAAGCATCAGATTTCTAAAATGACTACATGAGCTGGAAAGGTGACAAAAGAAAAAAGTCTACTTGTACGGTAAAGGTGGTGAAGAAGTAATCGCCTGACCTAATTCCAATTCAACAAGTGCCTTTCCATCTCTTCCTTAGAACAATAAAAAAACAACACGAATTCTGGCTCAATTTTTGTCTGTAAAAATCTTACTGGTTATCCCTCTTGAAAGGAAGATCAACATGCAATAGCTAATAGGCTCACATTTGAAATGTGAGGAATGATACTAGATTAGTTCTAAGATTAAAGCAGCACAATTCAAACAAAAAAAAAAGAGAAAAAAAAAAAAAGCTTACAATAGCTTCAAATGCGGCACGATTTTTCTCATTGCGAGGGAAACCATCAATAAGGAACTTGTCATTTCCACTTTCCTGCATTGCTTTCTGCAGGAGCTTAATTGTCACTTCTGAACGCACTATCTTTCCCTCCTTAATCATATTCTAAATCATAGTTCTGCCAATTGAAATAGGAAATTTGGTTGGTCATTGGGCTTTCAAAGAGACAACTCAATTGTAAAAGAACCTAAAAGACATGGCTCCTACAATGTGCATTCATTCATCTCAAGATGGCTTTAGTCATCTCTCTAGTTAAAAAAGGCAAAAAAGAATGCCCACCATGTAGTTAGGGCTAACAACTGAAGTTTCCATCTTGCAATTAATCATTAATGCCAATAAGCAGGGGTCTAAATATGTCCAACCCAAAGATGACATGTAATTTATTTGCATCAAATTTTTAGAGCACAAAAGGAAATTGAAAAAAGCAAGCTTGTTTAAGAACATTTCTGTAATATTTGGCTAGTGGGGCCCAAAAGAAGAAAAAGAAAAAGAAGTTGAAAAGTCAATAAAGCAAAAATGAGAAGAGATAAAAAGGAAAGGAAAGCCCACGTTCGGGCAGCAGAAGAAAAGAGGAAAGAAGAAGAAAGAAAAGAAGAAGAAGAAGAAGAAGAAGAAGAAGAAAGAGAAGAAAGAAGAGAGAGGGCTTTGTGTGTTCATGCTGCAGGCAACTCACGAAGCTTATTTACAACACCCGGTAAGTGATCGCACCTTTCGTTCTTCCAATCATAGTAGATTCGGAGTTAGGGTTTGAAATTCGGAATTTCGGAAAATCAAGTGGCAAAGTCCGATTTTGGAGTTGTTGAGCTGCGTATTTTTGTAGGAATGATAGTTTAGGGTGTTGTGGAGCTGTGGGATTTTACGGATTGTGATTTGAGTTTATGGTTTGTCCGAAAAAAATTTCAAAGTTTTCCCGTGCAGTGAACAGTACGTGTTCAGCAGCTTTGGGCCCATATTTTGTCATTTTTCGGCTTCATTTTGGGACGGCTAAGTTGGGATTCTTGTAGTATGTTTGAAGGGCTTTCTATCGATTATAAGTATGTTCAGATCAGGGTTCGGAGGAGAAAGTTAAGGCACAATCAAATTTTGCGCTTAAACTCCGTGTTGCAAATGGCTTGAACAATTGCTTTGGTTATGCGATTTATTAGCGCATAGGAATCGTTTTGTTAACATTTAGACATAATATAGCCGATTCATGGTTGACGTAGTGTGTTACCCAAATTTAATGTTGCTTCTCGTTATTTGATAGGACCGCGGGATAGAAGGATCAAATAACGCGTGTTATTTGATTTTGGGCATCCCCAGGTGAGTAGTATTAATGTCTTCTTTTGTTTTGTGAAACTCATGTACTAAGGTAAGAGTAATCGACATATACTTGTATAAAGAAGTGATGATCTATTTGTTGTATAAAGATGGATATAGTGCTTGGTAATTTTGAGTTATTGTGAGATGATTCGACAAACCTCTCTTGAAGGGTTATGCATGCTGTCTTGGTACAATTGATCTATGTGATTATGTGATGACTATTGAAAGATGATATGTGTTGTGTTGAGGAAATCAAATTTGTTGTGAACAGGAAAATGACTAAGTGCTACATGACAACGAAACTTCGTGTGAGTTACCTCTAGGGCCTTATAGTCAAGGGCTAAGTGCTACATGGCGACTCGAGTCACATGGGAGCCACCTCTAGGGCCTTGCACTATTGACATGCATAGTAAAGGGCTAAGTGCTACACGATAACGTAACTTCGTGGGAGCCACCTCTAGGACTTGCTATTATCAGTATATGTGGTCAAGGGCTAAGTGCTACACGATATGAGATAGGATGAGTTCGATTGTTGAACCAAATCAGTTGTGCTTGTTTTGTTATTATGGACGAATGATAAATTTTTTTATTTGATGTAGCTAGGTTGAGGTAACATATAATGCATTTTATTCATGTAAGTTATTTTATTTTTGTTTGGCAATAATGAGCCATGGCTTGAGTTGTAAATATGTAATGTGGAAGTTTGATATGCTTTTATGATATATACTACTCGCTGAGCTGTGGTTGCTCATTCCATTCATCTTCCATGTTTTCAGGTCCCAGGGTTAGCAATTAGTAGGACGAGAGCGTTGCTGGGAAACTTTTGGGAGTTCTATTTTTGTGTATGATTTAAGGAAGTGGTGCACATAATCCTTGCTAGTGGTTGGACGGGTTAAGTTCTAAATGTATATTTCTTTTTGGTGGATTATAGAAACTCTGATGTTGCAATCAATCTGTTGGTTTATCTGATATGTATGTATATACGGTTTGATATATATATATATATATATGTAAGTTGATATCAGGTTATTGCTTGTGTTTGAGGCTGCATCCTTCGTGTGGAAGGATGGCCGTGCAATCCCCATTCTTTGTAGTTTTAGGGTGTGACATCTTTTGGTATCATAGCCTAAGTTTTGATCTTTCTAGATAGAGATATGGGACGTCAAGAAATTATGTGATATGTTTTAATGTGCCAACCTTTTTGATACTTAGGTGTAATTTTATTCTTGAGTTCAGGTGATCATGTGTACCGACTTAGAGACACTTGCCTCGCTTTGAAAGAACAGTAAAGGCAAGCGAGTCGCTACCCCTAATACTAGAGATGTGCCTCAAGCTTCTCAAGGGGCAGCTTTAAGGAGGAGACTAGAGGACCGATTTGATAGGAGTCCTGATTTGGATGAAGCTGGGGAAAAGCCCCAAGAGCCGGTTCCTCCAACTGAGTTCACACAAGCGATGATTCACTGGTATCGTCAAGTGAAAGAATTAAGTGAAGGTGGAGTAGCTAGCTCATGCACCTTTGCCCAATTCAGAATGGGGGATCCACCTAAGTTTGATGGGAAGTTGGATTCTCTCAAGGCCGATGATTGGATTAGAAACATGAAGGGCATTTTCAGAGCTGAGAATGTTCGTGATGACCAAAAGGTCAACTTTGCCACTTGATGCTTAGAAGGCAAAGCTATTAGTTGGTGGGAAGGAACTAGACTGGCTCTTGGAGATAATGATGTGATCATTTGATGGAAGGACTTCACTGAAGCTTTTAATGCCCAATTCTTTCCAGAACTTTCCAAGTGAAGATGAGAAGCGACTTTGTCAATATATCTCAAGGTAACTTGACAGTTATGGAGTATGCAACTCGCTTTAATCAATCAAGTAAATTTGAGGATGGTTTTGCGGCCAATGAAAGGCGTAGGGGTGAACACTTTCAGCGTGGGCTCCGATCGAATATTCGTACTATACTCATACCGTTTGAGCTAACAACATACAAAGATGTTTTGAATTGAGCAATTAGGGTTGAGCAAGACACTTTGGAGCGTGGCACATAAGGAGCACCTCAACACGAGATTTAAGCCCACCGATTATCAAGACAATCATACTAGTGATAGCAGGAAGCGAAGAGATTTCAATCGGTTAGGTAGGTCTCGAAATCAAAGTGATCAAAGCCCTTGTGCTACTTGTGGAAAACTTCATGGCGGTCGTTGTTATTGTAAATTAGGAGCATGTTTTATTTGCAGAAAAATGGAACACATGGCATGTGATTGCCCCATAAAGAGGAATATTACTATGGATAGTAGGATATGTTATATGTGCGGACGACCGGGACACATCGCATGCAATTGTTCTATGCGGAGGAATGCTCCTTCCATTGGTAAGCCCCAAGGGAACCCACAAAAACAAAATGCAAGTGGGAAAGTTTTTGCGATGACGAAGGAGGATGAGGAGGCGTCTAACGCAGTTGTTGCAGGTAATATTTCTATTACCTCACAACGTGCTTATGCGTTATTTGATTCTGGTGCTACGCATTCATTCATTTCAACTGAATTTGCAAAGAAGCTTGATGTGTTACCTGAACCTCTTGAGTGTGAATTGTGTGTTGATACTCCTACTGGTGATTTCTTAGCTACTCATCATGTGTTCAAAAGATGTGTGTTTCGGATTAATAATGTTGAAATGCCTGTGGATCTAGTGGAGTTAAATATTCAAGATTTCGATGTTATTATAGAGATGGATTGGTTATCTACATATCGTGCTACCGTTGACTGTTTTTCGAAGAAAGTGATCTTTAGACTTCCAAATCAACCCGAATTCTCTTTTTCGGGAGGTTGTCAAGACACTTTTTCAATGTTGATCTCGGCTTTACAAGCGAAGAAACTTTTGAGAAAGTGTTGTTATGGTTATTTAGCTTGTGTAAAAGACACAAGTAATGTTATAGGAAAGTTGGAGAATATTCCTGTTGTTAGAGACTTTCCAAATGTGCTTCTTGAAGATTTACCAGGTTTGCCTCTTGATAGAGAAATGAAGTTTTGTATTGAATTGATGCTCGGTACAACACCAATCTCTAAGGCACCATATCGAATGGCACCCGTTGAATTGAAAGAATTGAAAACACAACTGCAAGAGCTTTTGGATAAGGGTTTGATCAGATCCAGTGTTTCGCCTTGGGGAGCTCCTATTCTATTTGTGAAAAAGAAGGATGGTAGTATGCAGCTTTGCATAGATTACCAAGAGCTTAATAAGGTAACGGTAAAAAAAAAATATTCTTTGCCTCGGATTGATGATTTATTTGATCAACTTTAGGGAGCTCAGGTATTCTCCAGACCGACCTTCGTTCTGGGTATCATCAGTTGAAGATAAAAATAGATGATGTGCCTAAAACTGCTTTCAGAACAAGGTATGGCCATTATGAATTTCTTGTCATGCCTTTTGGATTGACAAATGCGTCCACTACCTTCATGGACTTGATGAACAAGGTGTTCAAGGAATATCTAGACAAATTTATTGTGGTGTTCATTGATGACATCCTAGTGTATTCGAAGAGTTTAGAAGAACACGAATAACACTTGAGGTTTGTCTTGCAGACTTTGCATGAAAAGAAGTTGTATGCCAAATTTAGTAAGTGTGATTTCTGGCTTGATCATATAGAATTCTTGGGTCATGTGATCTCAAAGGATGACATATTAGTGGATCCAAAGAAGGTTGAAGCAGTTGTTAAGTGGAATTGCCCAACTAATGTTACAGAAGTGAGAAGTTTTCTTGGGCTAGCCGGCTACTATAGGTGATTTGTAGAGGGATTATCAAAGATTGCTAGTCCACTTACCTGTCTAACTCGAAGAGAGTTAAATTTGAATGGTCGATCAATGTGAGCCCAATTTTCAAGAGTTGAAGAGACGGCTAGTGTCGACTCCTATTCTAACTCTACCTTCAGGAAGTGGTGGCTTTGTAATCTACCGTGACGCATCCAAAGAAGGTTTGGGTTCAGTTCTTACAAGATAGCAAAGTTGTTGCCTACGCTTCTAGACAATTAAAATTACATGAGAAGAACTACCCCACTCATGATTTGGAGTTAGCGGCAATTGTATTTGCCTTGAAGATATGGCGGCACTATTTGTATGGTGAAAAATGTGAAGTCTCTACCGATCGAAAGTATATCTTTACTCAGAAAGATCTGAACATGAGGCAAGGAAGATGGCTAGAACTTTTGAAGGATTATGACTTGTCTATTAATTACCATCTAGGTAAGGCTAATGTGGTAGCGGATGCTTTGCGTCGTAAATCCTTTGGAAATATGGCAACTTTGCTCACTTCTCAGAAACCCCTTCTTGAAGATATGAGGAAGTTAGACTTGGAGGTGTTGGTGCATCAACTTGGTGCTCAGTTAGCTAACCTTCAAGTACAACCTATGTTGATTGACAGAATTAAGGCTAAACAAAATGAAGATCTAGAATAACAAAAATTTAGAGAAGGTGTGGAAGCCGGAAGACAAGTGGATTTTAGTTTACACGTAGATGGATCCTTGAGGTTTCATGGTTGACTATGTGTTCCTGAGGACTCCAAGATGAAAAATGAGATCTTGCAGGAAGCTCACAGCACTGCATTTTCAATTCATCCGAGAAGCACTAAAATGTATAGGGACTTGAGAGAGAACTTTTGATGGGTCAACATGAAAAAGGATATTATAAAATTTGTTGGTCAATGTATAGTTTGCCATCAAGTGAAAATTGAGCATAAAAAACCAGGTGGATAGTTGCAACCCCTAGAAGTACCTAAATGAAAGTGGGAACATATCACCATCGACTTTGTCGTTGGTCTATCGAGGACGCCAAGTGGTAAGAATGCTATATGGGTGATTGTTGATCAATTGATTAAGTCTGCTCACTTTTTGTCATATCGATTTGGCCTTTCAATGGAAGATATGGCAAAGCAATATGTTAATGAGAAAGTAAAGTTTCATGGAGTTCCAGTAAGCATTGTTTCTGACAGGGATCCCAAGTTCGTGTCTAACTTTTGAAAGAGTTTGCAAGGAGCATTGGGCACTAAACTCAACTTGAGTATAGCTTTTCATTCATAAACAGATGGACAGTCAGAGAGAACGATCCGAACATTAGAAGATATGTCGAGATCACGCATTATTGACTTTGGTGGTTCTTGGGATGAACATTTACATTTGGCAGAATTTTCTTATAATAACAGTTATCACTCCAGCATTAAGATTGCACCCTTTGAAGCTTTATATGGTCGAAAATGCAGAAGTCCTATTTGTTGGGATGATGTTGGTGAGAAAAGACTAACTGGCCCTGGGTTCATTCAACACTCAGAAGAGAAAGTTAGGCTAGTTCGGGAACGTCTTAGAACAGCTCAAAGTCGTCAAAAGTTATGCAGATCTTAAAAGACGCAAGTTAGAATTTAGTGTGGGGGATCACATATTCTTAAAAGTTTCTCCTACGAGGGTGTATTGAGATTTGACACACGTGGGAAGTTAAGTCCAAGGTACGTGGGACCATTCTTGATCTTAGAGAAAATTGGTGAAGTTGCTTATAAATTGGATTTGTCGCCGGTGCTATCAGGTGTCCATAATGTGTTCCATGTTTCTTTATTGCGGAAATATGTGCCAAATCCCAAACATATGCTAGACTTTACCCCCATTGAGATTACAGGAGAACTTGACATATGAGGAGCAGCCTATTCGCATTGTTGATAAGAAGGATCAGGTGTTGCGACGACGAACTATTCCTTATGTGAAGATACATGGCAAAGCCATACTAAGAGAGAGGCTACTTGGGAACTTGAGGACGAGGCAAGACGCAAATATCCTCACTTGTTTCATGATTGAAGTACATGTAAATTTCAAGGATGAAATTTTTGTTAGGAGGGTAGAATGTAATATTTGGCTGGTGAGGCCCAAAAGAAGAAAAAGAAAAAGGAGTTGAAAAGTCAATAAAGCAAAAAGGAGAAGAGATAAAAAGGAAAGGAAAGCCCATGATCAGGCAACTTAAGAAAAGAGGAAAGAAGAAGAAAGAAAAAAAGAAGAAACAGAAGAAGAAGAAGAAGAAAGTGAAGAAAGAAGAGAGAGGGCTTTATGTGTTCATGCCACAGGCAACTCACGAAACTTATTTACAACACCTGGTAAGTGATCGCACCTTTCGTTCTTCCAATCGAAATAGATTCATAGTTAGGGTTTGAAATTCGAAATTTGGGAAAATCGAGCGGTGAAGTCCGATTTTGGAGTCGTTGAGCTATGTATTTTTGTACGAATGATAGTTTAGGGTGTTGTGGAGCCATGGGATTTTAGGGATTGTGATTTGAGTTTATGGTTTGTCCGAAATAAAATTTCAAAGTTTTCCCGCGCAGTAAACAGTACGCGTCCAGCAGCTTTGGGTTCGTATTTTGTCATTTTTTGGCTTGATTTTGGGACAGCCAAGTTGGGATTCTTGTAGTATGTTTGAAGGGCTTTCTATTAATTATAAGTATGTTCGGATCGGGGTTCGGAGGAGAAAGTTAAGGCACAATCAAATTTTGCACTTAAACTTCGTGTTGCAAATGGCTTGAACAATCGCTTTGGTTATGCGATTTATTAGCGCATAGGAATCGTTTTGTTTACATTTAGACATAATATAGCTGATTCATGGTTGACGTAGTGTGTTACCCAAATTTAATGTTATTTCTCATTATTTGATAGGACCGCGAGATCGAAGGATCAAATAACATGTGTTATTTGATTTTGGGCATCCCCAGGTGAGTAGTACTAATGTCTTCTTTTGTTTTGTGAAACTCGTGTACTAAGGTAAGAATAATTGACATATACTTGTATAAAGAAGTGATGACCTATTTGTTGTATAAAGATGGATATAGTGCTCAGTAATTTTGAGTTATTGTGAGATGATTCGACAAACCTCTCTTGAAGGGTTATGCATGCTGTCTTGGTACAATTGATCTATGTGATTATGTGATGACTATTGAAAGATGATATGTGTTGTGTTGAGGAAATCAAATTTGTTGTGAACAGGTAAAGGACTAAGTGCTACACAACAATGAAATTTCGTGCGAGTCACTTCTAGGGCCTTGTAGTCAAGGGTTAAGTGCTACATGGCGACTCGAGTCACATGGGAGCCATGTCTAGGACCTTACACTATTGACATGCATAGTAAATGACTAATTGCTAGACGATAATATAACTTCATGGGAGTCACCTCTAGGGCCTTGTACTATTGCTATATGTGGTCAAGGGCTAAGTGCTACACGATAACGTAATTTCGTGGGAGCCACCTCTAGGGCCTTGATTTTAGATTTTGAGCGTGGAATGAACTATCGATATGAGATAGGATGAGTCCGATTATTGAACCAAATCGGTTGTGCTTGTTTTGTTATTATGGATGAATGAGAAATTTTGCTATTTGATATAGCTAGGTTGAGGTAACATATAACGCATTTTGTTCATGTAAGTTATTCTATTTTTGTTTAGCAATAATGAGCCATGTCCTGAGTTTTAAATATGTAATATGGAAGTTTGATATGCTTTTACAATATATACTACTCGTTGAGCTGTGGTTGCTCATTCCATTCATCTTCCATGTTTTCAAGTCCCAGGGTTAGCAATTAGCAGGACAAGAGCACTACTCGGAAACTTTTGGGAGTTCTATTTTTGGGTATGGTTTAAGGAAGTGGTGTACATAATCCTTGCTAGTGGTTGGACTGGTTGAGTTCTAAATGTATATTTCTTTTTGGTGAATTATAGAAACTCTGATGTTGCAACCAATTTGTTGGTTTATCTTATATGTATGTATATATGGTTTGAGATATATATATTTATATTTATATATAAGTTGATATCAGGTTATTGCTTGTGTTTGAGGCTGTGTCCTTTGCATGGAAGGATGGCTGTGTCATCCCCATTCTTTGTTGTTTTAGGATGTGACATTTTCTGCCACTTATAAGCATATGATTGCGGGTTAAAATGTGTGTAAGAGACAAAGTGTCATGAATAATAGGTGAAACAATCAAATACATATGTCTAAATGAGCTTAATAGACTAGCGAGTGTTGACTTGTGTAGGACATGCTTCTTTTTCACATGGACCATTTAGCTGTGATGTTGGGTGCAAAACAGTGAAGTAACTAAAAGTCACAAACGCTTTATGTGAACAATCCGCATCACAAATTGCAGCTTGCAGTGAGTCAACGACAACACAGTGCTAGCAATTGCTGCCCAAGCAGCAATACTTTGTGTGTGAGTACACGTGCATGCAAACAACCCTTGTCACAAATTGCAGCTTGGAGGTGGTTTGTCATCTCAACCTGAGTTCAAAATCATCAGTGAGTAAATAAAAATACAGTGCAACGAATCACCGCCCAAGTGGCAATCCTCTGCATAACAACACAGTACAACCAATTGCTGCCAAGCAGCAATACCCAACCCCCCATTCTCTCGCACTATGTCACTGTAGCCATTAAAGCAGAGTATCATTACAACTAAAGCGGATGCGAACAACAATATCATCCGCCACGTAACGATTCATGAAACATTATCTCAGTGGAAACAAAGCAAAAAAAAAATTGTGAAATGACCAAGAAATCCTGTTTAAGTGAGCATTAAAAATAATTACAAAAGAAAGAAAAATAGCATCAGGTAAAAAACTTCACTTGAACATGCCTGGACTTACATAATTAGGTTTAGTCAAAAAAGGATCCTACCACGTGGAAAATAGAGAATGCACATATTTCTAGCGAAAAGTACAAGTGCAGATACTATCTATACTAGCTTTCTAAAATAATAGAATATCTGTGACAGCGGCATTGTTACCCATTTTCAGAACCAGATTTGATTTCTGCTTGAAGAAGATCACCAGCACTAGGATGGGTGAAGCCAAAGTGCTGAACAATATTGCCACATTTTGTGCCCTTACCACTGCCAGGTCCACCTACAAATTAAAGAAAGCTAAATTAAAAAAGGATGAAAGAGCCTCCACCTTTTGGCAAAGAAGAACTTAGAAGTCTTCTGAAGCAATAAAATAAAAAACTCCTTCCAATAAGTTTAAAGAATTTTAAAACCCATATCAAAATCTGTAGAAGCAAAATTCAATGTGTATACATTGAATCGTACACTCCACATTTAAATTTCCAGCCATTAAAAAGGCAACTCTAATATTCTCCATCCATAAGACAAACATGAACCCCGGTTTATCGTGAGTGTAAGCAAAAATTATTAAACGTCCATAATAGCAAACGGTCACATATTATGCCCCTTAGTAAAAACGTATGATGCATTTCAAATCAATCTTTTGTATTTAGATTAACATTATGGACCTACTGAATGCTCATTCAGTTTTGAAGGAATAGAATATATTGAAGTAAAAGAAAATAGAAAGGTAATGATAAAAAAAGGAATAGAATATATATAGACTGGACCAGGCCCACCAAAAGAATAGGCCCGATGGTGGGGCTTGGTGCCAGATATGCTGGGCCAGGTTCGCTTTGTTCGGGATGTTAGAGAAAACTCCTTTATTGTTTTGAAGTTGACAAAACTTTTCCAAAAGTCTATATTGGAAGATCTGAAGACTTTATCGTCAAAGTCTGAAGACCGATAGATCGCCAGACTTTATTCTCAAAGTCTATTCTCACTAACAGTTCCAGACTGAAGGATGAAGATTTATTCTAACGCATGATTATTTTCTATATGAAGATAAGTTTCATTTCGTATGGTTATGGGAATTTCCTATAGCTGGATTTCGCAAATATTTGATTGATTATTCTCATTGGAAACTACTCCAATATGAAGGTCTTTGAAAGGCGAGCTAAACTTGGAATGTTCTACTTATGGAAACTCAAGATCTTGATTTGTATGGGCGAGCAGGATTGACAGGCTTTCAACACAAATTATCTAACGACTAGAGATCACCTTAATTGATTCTATCCCACGGGTAGATTGGAAGAATTCCTTTGGAAAGTGCCGACAGTCGAGAAGGCATGAAGGAGTATTTAAGGGTTGAGTCTTTGGTTGTTTGATACGGTACTTGAGAGAGAATTCCAAAGTCTGAAACTTTCTATTCTCTTGCTTTTTCATTCACTGAGCTTAACATTGTATACAAAAGAGAGAAACTCTTAGTGAGACTGCGTGAAAGTTAGATAAAGACTCATCACTATGATAGTCGAGATCACAAGCTATAACATCTCTTTTGATCCTTAGTAGAATCCAGCCAATAGGCTGTTAGCGAGGGCGCGGGCGTGGTTTGATCCCGAACTTGGATGTCCGGTATGGAGAGGCTTTATAGAATGTTCACCGGCGCCAGAGGTACTCTGGGCCACCCGCCGTCAGACTCCCCGACCCTCGATTCATCCGAGCAGGTCTACATCTCCTCCCTTGCCCTCCTCAAGATGCTCAGGCATGATATAGTTTTCCCTCCCTCCCTCTCTCTCTCTCGCTTCGTCTTTCGCTTGTGGTCGCTCAATTCGACAGTTCGACGTGAAAAAAAAAAAAACCTAATCGGTAATGCCGGTTGCTTTTCTCTACCGCTGCCGGAGGGTCGGCTAGGGTTTCTTGCTGTGTGGTTTCTGTTGGGCCTCCATTTTTAGTGTCTAGGGATCAGGAAAGTTTGTGTCTTTGGAGTCGAATTTGAGCTTTCGGATCGGTTCCGTGGTTTTGTGTGTTATTAGATATTAGTTATGGTGTGATGGTTCTTGGCTGGTGTCTTGCTTTCTCTAAATTGGGACTTGGATTTGACTAACCAAGGAGGGCTATAAAAAAAAACCCTAATCAATAATGCCAGTTGCTTTTCTCTACTGCTGTTGGAGGGTTGGCTAGGGTTTCTTGTTGCATGGTTTCTGTTGGGCCTCCATTTTTAGTGTCAAGGGATCAGGAAAGCTTGTGTCTTTGGAGTCGAATTTGAGCTTTCGGATCGGTTCCATGGTTTTGCATGTTATTAGATATTAGTTGTGGTGTGATGGTTCTTGGCTGGTGTCTTGCTTTCTCTAAATTGGGACTTGGATTTGACTGACCAAGGAGGGCTAGGGTTCCCATGGAAGTGATGGGCTTGATGCTTGGAGAGTTTGTGGATGAGTACACCATCCGAGTTGTGGATGTATTTGCTATGCCATAGAGTGAAGGGAGGACTGGAAATTGAAGAGTAGAGCTGTTGAAACAAATTATTATAGTAAGAGAAGAGAGCACACAAAGAACAGAGGAATTCACTATCTTAATCGATTTCAGTAACCAATTAAACTATAGTCCCTCAGCAACTAACTAAACAAATAACCCAACTTCTAAACCAAACAATTAATTAACGTGTGTGCACCTCCCGCACTCATAGCCAACCAAATGGCTTGAAGATTATCTGGGCTAGGCCCGCTTAGCTCGGGAAGAAAAGTTCAGTTCGGGCCTAGTTCTGCATGGTCCGAGCCCACCCAAGCAAATCAGCAGCAGGGCCTTCCAAAAGCCCAAACGGCTAGCTTGCAGAAAAGGTCATCCGAAAGTTTGTCTCCTTCTTTCCCCCTCCTCCTGCTTCCTCTCTCCTCCATTAGTTCACAGCAACAAGATACTTTAGAAGACGAAGAGAGAGAGAGAGAGAGGGGGGGTGCGGGTGCGGTTTGATCCCGAACTTGGATGTCCAGTATGCAGAGGCTTCAGAGAATGTTCGCAAGCGCCGAATGTGCTCTAGGACACCCGCCCCCCGACTCCCTGACCTTCAATTCATCCGAGGAGGTCTACATCTCCTCCCTCGCCCTCTTCAAGATGCTCAAGCATGGTATAGTTCCCCCTCTCTCTCTCTCTCTCTCTCTCTCTCTCTCTCTCTCTCTCTCTCTCTCTCTCTCTCTCGCTTTGTCTTTCACTTGCGGTTGCTCGATTCGACAGTTCGACATGAAAAAAAAAAACCTAATCGGTAATGCCGGTTGCTTTTCTCTATCGCTACCAGAGGGTCAGCTAGGGTTTCTTGCCGCGTGGTTTCTGTTGGGCCTCCATTTTTAGTGTCGAGGGTCGGGAAAGTTTCTATCTTTGGAGTCAATTTTGAGCTTTCAGATCGACTCCGTGGTTTTGCGTCTTGTTAGATATTAGTTGTGGTGTGATGGTTCTTGGTTGGTGTCTTGCTTTCTCTAAATTGGGACTTGGATTTCACCGACCAAGGAGGGCTGGGGTTCCCATGGAAGTGATGGGCTTGATGCTTGGAGAGTTTGTGGATGAGTACACCATCCGAGTCGTCGATGTGTTTGTTATGCCACGGAGTGAAGGGAGGACTGGAAATTGAAGAGAAGAGATGTTGAAACAAATTATTATAGTAAGAGAAGAGAGCGCACAAAGAACAGAGGAATTCACTATCTTAATCAATTTTTGTGCTTCCATTATAGAGTAACCAATTGAACTATAGTCCCTCAGCAACTAACTAACAAATAACCCAACTCCTAAACCAAATAGTTAATTAACGTGTGTGCACCTCCCGCACTCATAGCCAACCAAATGGCTTGAAGATGATTTGGGCTAGGCCCGCTCGGCTCGGGAAGAAAAGTTCAGTTCGGGCCTAGTTCTGCATGGTCCGAGCTTGCCCAAGCAAATCAGCAGTAGGGCCTTCCAAAAGCCCAAACGACTAGCTTGCAGCAAAGGTCATCCGAAAGTTCGTCTCCTTCTTTCCCCCTCCTCCTACATCCTCTCTCCTCCATCGGTTCACAGCAATAGAGAAACGTCAGAAGATGAAGAGAGAGAGAGAGAGAGAGAGGGGCGCGGGTGTGGTTTGATCCTGAACTTGGATGTCTGGTATGGAGAGGCTTTAAAGAATGTTCGCTGGCGCTAGAGGTGCTCTAGGACACCCACCCCCCGACTCCCCGACCCTCGATTCATTCGAGGAGGTCTACATCTCCTCCCTCGCCCTCCTCAAGATGCTCAAGCACGGTATAGTTTCCCCCTCCTCTCTCTCTCTCTCTTGCTTTGTCTTCTGCTTGCAGTTGCTCGATTTGACAGTTCGACATGAAATAAAAAAACCTAATCGGTAATGCCAGTTGCTTTTTTCTACCGCTACCAGAGGGTCAACTAGGGTTTCTTGCCGCGTGGTTTCTGTTGGGCCTCTATTTTTAGTGTCAAGGGATCGGGAAAGTTTCTGTCTTTGGAGTCGATTTTGAGCTTTCGGATCGGTTTCGTGGTTTTGCGTGTTATTAGATATTAGTTGTGGTTTGATGGTTCTTGGTGTTGGAGAAATCTTCCTAGAGTATTTTGAAACTGACAAAATGTTTCCATCAGTCTAGTCTGAAGATTTGCAGACTCTGCTATTTAAAGCCTGAAGACCTCTGGACTGCCAGACTCAAGACTCAAAGTCTATTCTCATTGACAGTTTCTAATCCGTTGAAAAAGAGCTATCCAGAACTGGGTGTTTCATTAAGGATTTGACCTTATCGACTGGAGAAGATCTCGTGGCTGGATATGACATAATAGATTCCTTTATTTGAATCAAGATTGATTAAGGATCCGATGATTGGCGAAGAATACTTGGAAGGTTCTACTTATGCAAACCGAGATCCTGATTGTATGGGCGAGTAGGATTGATGGGTTATCGACATGTTCCTTTGATAGCTCGAATGATCTTTCTAATTGATTCCGTCCAACGGGTAGATTGGAGGAATTCCTTTGGTAAGTGCCAACGGGTATGATGGCATAAAGGAGTATATAAGGAAGACGTTCCAGTTGTTCGAGAAGGTGTGTGACATCCCGATTTTTCCGATTCTATTTTCAATAAATTGAGACGGGCATTTCGTTGGCACGCATATAGTTCTTTTCCTTGAGTTGGCCACTCATATGGAAACTAGTCTATCGGGTGAAGTTGTTAAGAGTTTCTAATGCATTAGACTCGAGAATTTGACCGGAAGCGATCTTTCGACCGAGTTAATCTGCAAGGGTCATTACGGCACAATTAAAATCAATTAGAGATCGGGGATAGGTCAACTCGACAGAGGCATGTGATCAGGTGTGGGTGATTCCACCAGATCGCACAATTCTTGTCGATCGGCACTGCACTGACTTTTCTATCGATTGGGTACCCTGTGTTCGTATTTGAAACCTTGAGATTATCCTGACAACCGAAAGTCGCAAATGTTTCAAAGATGTACATCGTGGCTTGAGATGATCAACCATAGGTCAAATGCATAAAAATTTCTAAAGGCTACCCGGTAGGTTGGGCCGCGCTAGTATCGTGCCAAAGTGAAATTAACCGTAGAATTGATATCGAATTCAAAAATTGGAAGTCTAGGTGTGTCACAAATCATTTAAGGATAATTGAATCATCTTTGGAAGATTTTTCATGCAAGCCGAGCTTTTCAGCAAAATAATCAAGAAATGGCTAATTTGGCTCGAGAAATTAGTAGGCTGCTTTTGGTCGCGCTTTTGGGACTTAAGTTGGTTCTACGGGCAAGTGAAGATGTGAATTGAAGTGTGGTGACATTGGATTAATTTTATGGACTTCAATTGGACTTAATTGGAAGAGAATTGATGGGAATTATATAAATTAATGTACAAGGATTTTGGACCCCGGCGGAAATGATATTGCACCTATTGAATAATGTTGTGGGAAAGGAGATAGTGGAAGATGACATCATGCGGGTGATGTCATGCTGATTGAAGCCAAGCGAATGGGGTGTTGACAAGTGGCAAGAGCCCATTGGCCCTCATAAAGTGGGGTTTTTCCTCTCACCTATCAACATCATCTTCTTCCTTGGAACCTTGAGAGGAGAGAGAAAGGAGGGGGGATGTGCGACCGGACCAGCCAAGCCGACCGCCCGACCGGCCGCCCTCCGCCTGCCCGCTCGCCGCCGCTCGTCGCCGGAGTTCCTTGTCGCCGCCGCTTGCCTTCCGTCTTCTTCTCTTCCCCTACCGTTCGACCGCCTATCCTCCATCTTCTTCTTCTTGCTGCTGGGCGGAACCGAGCAAACCAGCGGAGCCGAAGAGGTCGCACGCCTCCGCCGTTCACCGCCGCCGCACGCCGTTCGCCGTCGCCGCCCGTCCGCACGCGAGCTACTCCACCCCTCCCGTTCTTGCTTCGTCCGCCACCAGCCGTCGTCCCTCCACCGTCCAGCCGCCCGCTCGTCGTTGCCAAAGCCGCCGAAGGTCTTCCCTAGCCGTCGTGAGTCACCGCCGATCACGGCTTGAGCCCCCGCCACCTCTCTTCGCCCTTTCCGACCCGAACCGGCGCCGGATCTACCCTTCCTCAGCGTCAAACCGCCATGGATAGCAACCAAGAAAAATGGGTATGCAGCGGACATTTGGCCCGTTTTGGCCGCCTTCCCGAGCCCGGATGCTCGGCCCGCTTTGAGGAAAGTCGATCCTCGCGTCGCCCTCGTCGTTTTGGTCCGCTCGGCTCGCTAATCCGGTGAGTTTAGCTCACTAAACCTCGCTTAGAAGGTTAATTATGCTTAGGGAGGTTTAGTTTATGTTAAGCATTATTAGGTTGTTAGTTTATGTTATTTAAGAGTGGATTTGATTATGGTGTTGTTTTAATTTAAGGTGTGCTTAATTAAGGGTAAGTAGGTTTATTTAAAATAAGCCTTGATTTGACATAAAAGAATTTACTTTTGATTTATTTCAATATTTCGAAATTATTTAATAATTTAATAATATATCATTATTCGAAATTATTAAAATATTATTATTTAATTATTTTCGGAATAAATTTAATTATTTATTAAATTCCGAAAATTTTATCTTTTAAATTCTCAGAATTTCGTACCGGTCGCTGTCGTGTAGTTAGTTTTTGAAATTGATGATTGGTTATTATAAATTGAGCGTGGATCGTGAAATATATGAATATTATTATTTAATTAATTTTCGGAATAAATTTAATTATTTAATAAATTCTGAAAATTACTTGGGAACCTTATTTCCTTAGAATTTCGTGCCGATCGCTGCTGTGCATTTAGAATTTGAATTTGGTGAATGGATGTGGCAAATTGAGTGTTGATTGTGATAAATATGGATTTTATTCATAAAAACCCAAATGTGGGGCTTTGATGCAAAAATTGGATTTTAATGATTATGTTAAATAGTGGGGTTTGAAAAAAAAAAATGAGATATTGGCTTTTTGATTCGAAATTAGCGTGTCCCCACACACGTGAGCAATTTCTGGAATGTTTTTAATATGAAGAAAAATGGCCGGGATCACTATTTTTAAGCGGAGGCTTTGAGTGAAAAATAAAGTGTCCTGGGGCCGAGTATGCTTTGACTGTGTGATAACTAAGAGGAATCGTCCTGGGCTGCTGAGCCGGACTTGCCCCTATATGGGTTGCCCACGCGGTGGATGCCGATCGCAGAGAGGCCGGGCCGACCGGATCGATGCTCCTTCGGGAATGCCGTCGACGTAGTGACGAAGCCGTGCTCCAAGGGGGGAGACGATGCTCCTTCGGGAATGCCGTCGACGTACTGACGAAGCCGCGCTCCATGGGGGGAGGCGATGCCTGGCATTAGTGTCAGTAGATAGCCGAACTGCGAGTAGGCTATGCCCTTGTGTGGCAGTGAATAACAATTGGAATGCATGTTGAGTGTTGTTGATGTGTCGGATTATGGGACGGAATTGTGTGACATGGAATGGGACGTGTCATAACGATTTAGTCTTATAATTAGGACCCCCGCGGTTGTTGGATATATGAAAGTGAATACGTTCCGATTGTTTAAGTTCCTCTTACTATCTGTGATTGAGTGATTTGAATTGCGCTAACCCGCAGGAAGGAACTGAGGCGAGGTAAGTCTTCTGTGTGATGTGGCTAGGCCACCTTTGGGCGTATTTTCTTTCTAATAGGGGTTTAGGGGGTTGAACTTGCTGAGACGTTGTCTCAGTGGTTATTGAATAACCATTTCAGGTCCCTGGCGGACGGAGCGGCTAGATAGCTTTGGTTGGCATTGAGGAGTTGCAGAGGTGAAGTCATAAGATTGGAGAACGTGTCCGACTTGTAGGTCGTAGGACAATTCATTTTTAAGAGCCGGTCTTTTGTAGACTTTTGGCCGTAGACCTCTCGTTTGTAATTCTTTGAATTATGGAAGTGTTATGTTGTGGTTTTGCTTTCTGCTATTCTATCCCGTATTTTATTGTCAGGGGATTTGTTTCGCTTCCGCATGCGTAATAAAATTAATGGGTCGGCGACGTGTCCTAGGAAGTCGCATTTGTATCGACCAGAGTGGGATGTTGGCGCGCTCGGAGGATCGGGGCGTGACATCCCCGTTTAAGTGGTATCAGAGCATGGTCTGTGTATGGAGTGATAAGGTGCGATGAGTCATGGGATAGTTAGTAGGAAAGGCTTTTAATATGCTGATGCATGTGGTTGATAGCTGCTTGGTAGCTTGTTTGTGGGGTCACTCAAATTCTAACTTGATGTTAGAATCGAAAATAGGCATCGATAAAGAGCCTGTAGGATGAGTGACCGGGAGTGGAGGACTCCTTGGAAGAGGTCAATAGGACCTATACCTCGGGGTAGGATGCTGACAAGAGTTGGTACCCGAGGTAGAGCGCAGGCTTAGTCCAGCGTGTGTGTGAGTACCGCCGTAGGCCAGTATTGAGAGTGTAGCAGCACTAAGTGATCCTAGCTTTAATGCTGTTGTTGTTGCCGTTGTTTCTACCGCTGCCAGTATGGTGACCGTTGTTGTTGCCGCGCCTGTTGAGGCCCAATATGGAGTTGTGATCGAGGATCAAGCTGCCGCATCTTAGTAAAGGTTCAGTTTAGACAGAGATTGAAATCGATTGGGGAGAAAGGCCGATGTCAGAAGAAAGGTGTCCTGTTTCACCTAATCGGAAGAGTAGAGTTGGAAGGTCAGTGCTCAACTCGATCGATGCGTGTCTGTGTCTATAAGAAATGGCATGGATCTGTCCCGCGCTGTAAGAGGGAAAGGACTTGTTACAGGTGTCGCCAATAAAGCCATTTGATCAAAGATGGCTCGTATAGATGGATGGAACCATAGTTGTTTCTGCACCGCCATTGATAAGACAGAACAGAAGAAGCATGCTTCGGGACATTTAGTGGGGGTACTTGGAACATATCCCAGTGCAAGGAATGGTGCATAATGTTCCTTGATGGGAAGTAGATGACTCACCGATAGTGTGCTAAGTTTGTGGAAAAAGAGAGTGAGTCAGCCCAATGTCAGAGTAAAAAGAGAGCATGCTTTGTATATGGCCAGCACGATCATTGGGTTAGGAATTGTCCACGTAAGTCCATGAGAGCGTAAGTACCGTTACTGCATATAGGACGCCACTAGGATGGCTAGAAGAGCATGAATGGATCGACCATGCATCAATTAGAAGATGATGTTTTTTAGATAGTTTTATCAGAGTAGCGCAACAGGATTTTGAGTGAAGGTTGTGGAGTTTCCGTTGTTCTAATTAAGTAATAGAAAGCTGAGTCTTTGACTATAGTTGTACCTGATGGGTTTGCTTATGTATGCCTTGGAAGTCATTTATGAAAAGGTTTGGCTCGGGGAGCTTTCTGCTGTTGTGAATCGTGGTAGTGATATAATTCAGTTTGTTCAGTTAGCGTATAAAAGTTTTGAATTACTGAAAGTTAGAAAGGACCTTCGATCCCTGTTATTCGTCACTGAAGATGACTTGGTTCAGGTTGTTGGTTATCGAATCTACATGGCAGCTGTAATGGATGCATCAGTTGAGGTGCCGAATATGGGAAACTTAATCGTGGTATATAAGTTTTCTGAGGTATTGTCAGAAGAATTGTCAGGTTTGCTGTCAGAAAGAGAAATGGAGTTCGTAATTGAATTAGCACTCGGAACAGAGCCAGTCCCTAAGGCTCCTTACTGGATGGTGTTACCCGAGTTGAAAGGAATGACGGTGTAGATGCAAGAAGTGTTGGATAGGGGATTCATACTTTCCAGTGCATAACCTTGGGGAGCATCAGTTCTGTTCATAAAGAAGAAATGTGGTTCGTTGTGGTTGCACATCGATATTTTTCAAGATTGACTTGAGGTCAGGGTATCATCAATTGAGGATCAGGAAGAAAGACATACCGAAGTTAGCATCTCGCACTTGATACGGCAGTTATGAGTTCATTGTAATACCGTGTGGTTTGATGGACACCTTAGTTGTTTGTTTGGGTTTGATGAGCAGAATGTTTAAGGGTACTTGAATCAGTTATGATCGTGTTCATTGAAATTATCCTGGGGTGTTCAAAGAGTGCCGAGGAGCACGAGAGACATTTGGGGATGGTACTTCAGACTTTGAGTACTTTTGGATTTTACAATAAACTTAGCAATTGTGAGTTTTGGATGACTCGTATTGCGTTCCTAAGTCATGTGATTTCAGGCAAAGAAATCTCCGTAAACCCCGTCTAAGATTGAACCAATGAACAGTTGGCCGAGATTGGCTTCAGTAACAGAGATCAGAAGTTCTGGGGATTAACAGGATATTTCAGACAGTTCGTAAAAGGGTTTTTAGCGTTAGTGTTACCATTGATAAGACTACTAAGGAAGTAAGAAAAGTTTGTGTGGACAGATGAGTGCGAGCGTAGTTTTCAAGGGCCTAAGAAGAGGCTAACTACCGCACCTGTGCTGACCATTCCATCTGGTCCTGAAAGTTATGAGATCTGCAGTGATGTATCGTTTAAAGGATTTAGTTACTTGTTGATGCAGCATGATAGGGTTGTTGCATATGTGTCTCGTCAGTTGAGACCTTTGGAGTTGAATGTGAGACAACGACGCTAGATGGAACTCATTAAGGACTATGACTATGATATTTTGTATCACTCTAGAAAGGTAAGCAAAGTCGCAAATGCACTGAGTCGAGAGTCCTTAATTGCACAGCTTGGTACTCAAGGATTGGATCCTATTTGAGAAAGTTCGAAATTCAGTTTTCAAATCTAAGGTATGCCACCTTTTGAATCTTATGACTACTCTCAGAATTGAGTCGAAAGTTCATATCAGAATCAAAATGCTTCAGCGGACAGATTTAGAAATTCAGAAGACTCTATAAGAGAATGCAGATAAGAGAGATGTTGATTTTCAGATTTCTGAAGACAAAACGCTAAGGTTCTGAGGATGATTGTGTGTAATTAATGATATAGAGATTAAAGAAGAGATCTTATGGGAAACTCATCATAGCAATTTCAGCGTTGTCCAGACGGTACGAATAGATCTTGTTTTGGGTGCGTGACATTCTGATTTTCAGACTCTGATTTCGATTGGTTGAATTGGGCATTTCATCGATGCGATTACAGTGTTTCTCTCTGAGTTGGCCACTTACGAGATAACTAAACTAGTTGGGTGAGTTATTAAGGACTTTAAGGAAAATAGACTTGACAATTCGACCAAGAATCGACTTCTCGACCGTGCTCATCTTTAGAGATCAATACGGCACAGTTAAAAATCGAATTAAGATCAGAGATAGGTCGGTTCGACTGAGATGAACGACCGATCGTGGGTGACTCCACTAAATTGGAAAACTCTTGTCGACTGATACTAATTTGATTTTGCTGTCGTTTTGGTACCCCGTGTCCGTATTTGAATCATTGAGATTTTCATGACCCTCGAGAGTCGCCAATGTGTCGAGTGAGTTCATCGTGGCTCGAAGAAAATCGACCATGGGTCATTTGTCCTAAAGAGCTCTGAAAACTACCTAGTAGCCTAGGTCACACTAAAAGCGTGTCGGAGTGAAATTAACCATCAATCTAAGTTCGATTTCAGAAATTAAAGATTCTGTCGTGTTACAAAGCGGGTATACCGAAGTGTGTGTGCATAAGATAATTCACCGGCATGGAGTGCCGGAGATGAATTGTATTTCAAATCTAGATTAGATGTTCCAAGTTGGCGAAGCTTTCAGATGATTCTTTTTTTAAGCAGTGTATAACAGAGAATGCAGAATTTCAACTGCTAAGATGAAGCCAAGGAAAGAAAGATCACAGCCAAAGTCTCGTACAATGGTCGTGATTGCGATTGCCGAGATCGTGTTAGAGTTATATCGAATCTTGACCGAGGGTTCCCGCCTCAGCAGATCAGTCGATAATTTCTTTTTAGTCAGTGTAGAGCGAGTGTACAGGGTTTCAGTAAGTTGAGATGAGGTAAGAGATCAGAAAATCGCAGGTCGAGAGTTGGTTCAGGAATCAGTGATTCAGTTGCAATTACTAGAGACAGTTGAGAGACTGCTCAGAATCGCCAGTTTAGCTTCGCAGATTTTGTGTTGAAGACCTTTGGAATTTTAAGTGGGTAAGTGTTTAGTATTTTTGAAACCGAAAGTTGATTGAGCAAGATAGCAGTGATTTGGCAGTATTGGTGCAGAAGGAGCAACTTGAGAAAGAGAAGATGATATGAGATGTACCCCCCACCTTTTTGTTTAAGGATTGGTAAATGTTTAAATTTCGAGGACGAAATTCTTATAAGAGGGGAAGAGTTGTGACATCCCGATTTTTCCGATTCTATTTTCAATAAATTGAGACGGGCATTTCGTTGGCACGCATATAGTTCTTTTCCTTGAGTTGGCCACTCATATGGAAACTAGTCTATCGGGTGAAGCTGTTAAGAGTTTCTAATGCATTAGACTCGAGAATTTGACCAGGAAGCGATCTTTCGACCGAGTTAATCTGCAAGGGTCATTACGGCACAATTAAAATCAATTAGAGATCGGGGATAGGTCAACTCGACGAGGGCATGTGATCGGTGTGGGTGATTCCACCAGATCGCACAATTCTTGTCGATCGGCACTGCACCGACTTTTCTATCGATTGGGTACCCTGTGTTCGTATTTGAAACCTTGAGATTATCCCGACAACCGAAAGTCGCAAATGTTTCAAAGATGTACATCGTGGCTTGAGATGATCAACCACAGGTCAAATGCATAAAAATTTCTAAAGGCTACCCGGTAGGTTGGGCCGCGCTAGTATCGTGCCAAAGTGAAATTAACCGTAGAATTGATATCGAATTCAGAAATTGGAAGTCTGGGTGTGTCACAAATCATTTAAGGATCATTGAATCATCTTTGGAAGATTTTTCATGCAAGCCGAGCTTTTCAGAAAAATAATCAAGAAATGGCTAATTTGGCTCGAGAAATTAGTAGGCTGCTTTTGGTCGCGCTTTTGGGACTTAAGTTGGTTCTACGGGCAAGTGAAGATGTGAATTGAAGTGTGGTGACATTGGATTAATTTTATGGACTTCAATTGGACTTAATTGGAAGAGAATTGATGGGAATTGAATAAATTAATGTACAAGGATTTTGGACCCCGGCGGAAATGATATTGCACCTATTGAATAATGTTGTGGGAAAGGCGATAGTGGAAGATGACATCATGCGGGTGATGTCATGCTGATTGAAGCCAAGCGAATGGGGTGTTGACAAGTGGCAAGAGCCCATTGGCCCTCATAAAGTGGGGTTTTTCCCTCTCACCTATCAACATCATCTTCTTCCTTGGAACCTTGAGAGGAGAGAGAAAGGAGGGGGGATGTGCGACCGGACCAGCCAAGCCGACCGCCCAACCGGCCGCCCTCCGCCTGCCCGCTCGCGCCGCTCGTCGCGGAGTTCCTTGTCGCCGCCGCTTGCCTTCCGTCTTCTTCTCTTCCCCTACCGTTCGACCGCCTATCCTCCATCTTCTTCTTTTTGCTGCTGGGCGGAACCGAGCAAACGAGCGGAGCCGAAGAGGTCGCACGCCTCCGCCGTTCACCGCCGCCGCACAACGTTCGCCGTCGCCGCTCGTCCGCACGCGAGCTACTCCACCCCTCCCGTTCTTGCTTCGTCCGCCACCAGCCGTCATCCCTCCACCGTCCAGCCGCCCGCTCGTCGTTGCCAAAGCCGCCGAAGGTCTTCCCTAGCCGTCGTGAGTCACCGCCGATCATGGCTTGAGCCCCCGCCACCTCTCTTCGCCCTTTCCGACCCGAACCGGCGCCGGATCTACCCTTCCTCGGCCTCAAACCGCCATGGACAGTGAAGGCTTTTATTGGCATTGGGCTTAAGGCCCGTCCGCCCAAGTTGGGCCCAGAAAGCCCGGCCCACGGGAATACGGCCCGTGGAAGGGGAAGGTATAAAAGGGAGGAGAGAGAGAGAGATGGCACTGGTTGGACATTACGTACGTACGTTTTCTCCTTTCGCTCTCTCTCTCTCTCTCTCTCAAAAAAAAGAAAAAAAGAAAGAACAGTAACACATACGGCTTGTTCTTCCTCCCTTCAAGGCTTCATCGGATCGAACTGCTCGTTTTCTCTTCCTCCATCAACGTTGGTGTCTAATCTCGTGGCAATCAAGGTACGCTCAAATCCGTGGTGTGCTTTACGATCGGTGATACGTGTCGTTTTCTTGGGCTTCGCTTCCGCACTGATTTAGGGGTTCGATTTAGTGTCGAATCCGGGTTTTCGGGGATCAGTCATTCCCAACATTGGTATTAGAGCCCGCTTTCACGTTTTCCCGATCAATTTCATGTTCTTTGATTGAGTTTTCACGAAGAAACTTTCGGCCGTACGGAACCGGGCGAAAATCCCGACACCCGAGACTTCTTCGGCCATTTTCATGAGTTTTAAAATGTCAAAAACAAATTATGAAAGCACTGGGAGAAAGGCGACGTGGAGACGAGTCTGGAGATGTCTCGAGCGCCACCGGGCGACCCCGCACGCGCCTACACGCGCGGCCGGAAGCGCTCGATCGCCAGGCGCGTGCGTCACACGCGCCGGTCGGCGAATCGGTGCGTGCGCACCGGCGGCCGGCGAACCGGCACGCGCCGGTCCACGGACCGACGCGTGCTGACGTCATCGATGACGTCGCCGATGACGCGGTTGGCCGGGCGGCGACCCGACCCCGCGAACCGACCCGACCCGACCGGGGCCGACGATGGCACGCGCGTGGCAGGTGCCGCCGACGCTCGCGTGACGTCATCCCGCGCACGCGCGTGGCACGTGCGGCCGATCCGCCCGAACGGTCCGACCGGTCCGTCCGGTCAGTCTGGTCCGACCGGTCCGTCCGGTCCGACGACCGTTGACCGGCGACGACCGTTGACCGTTGACCGACCGTTGACCGTTGACTTTGACCGTTGACCCGAGAAAAAAAAAAAAAAAAAAAAAAAAGGGAAAGAATGTGTTTCTTTTTCAATTAAGTCTATATGGATTATAATGTGATCCCTTATTTGTTCTGCATTTGTTGCGAACAATGCCTCACCCGAGGTTGCGCACACCTATTCGCGCGCAATGACCGATGAACAAAAGGAAAGGCTGTCTAAGTTGATAGCTGAGCTGACTGATCATCGATGGGAGAATGGTGACTTAATTGATCACGTCCTTGAAGTCAACGGGAAAATTCAACAGGTCATATGGGATGGTCGTCCTATGTCACAGTCAGAGATGATGCGTTTTTTCATAAACACTATTCCATTTGAATGGCAAGATGTGTTGAATCGCATATGGGATGTCAACGAGCCGCTTCCTATAAGAAAATTGTGATGGATTTTGTAAATGAATATTATTGTATTGTTTCAAGGAAAAGATAAAGAAATTGAACAAAAGAGGATCTTTCCCGGTTCGTGTGCGACTTGGTGTTAGTTGTATTGGGCGATATGTGTTAAGTGTGATTTGTGGACATATTATGTAATGATTACTACCTAATTGTGTTAATTGAAAGCATTATTGTTTTTATTGGATGTTCTATTATATATTACTTTCTCATTCGCTGGTTGTCAGTGGATAATTAGCTATGGGTAGTGTTAGAAGTTTTTGTAGCTTCATAGAATTGACTTTGCATAAGACAATTATATTGATGATAGTTTTAAGTTAGGATTTTGGAGGATGATTGGAAACATAGTGACCTTTTGATTCTGAAGCCTTACTTGAAATTATTCATTAATATGATGGGTCTATGTAAAAGTGGATGCATAAATGATAGGCATTAATTATTCGTGCATATATGTCTGATGTGTTAAGATCGATGGTTTCAGCAACTAAGAATGTAATTGCTAATATGAACGGCAGCAATTGTGAAATATTGAATATGAAGATTCAATATGTGCTGAAAAAGCAAGAAGCATTAGAAGCTCTTGACCAAATTATGGAAGATATTGAGGGTGCCGTGTGCCACCTTGAGCTAGTAAAGGACCGCCTAACGGCATTTGAGCCGAAAATAAATATTGGCAATGTTGGTTCTAGCTCAGAAAGGGCTTTGAGCTCTAAGCGCAAGCGTATTGATTCGTTCAATATATGGGCATGCAAAGGATCAAGTTCTTATTGCAAGAAATTAAGGGTTAACCAACACAAGAGAGGAAAATGTCCTCAAGTAAATAAAATGTCAAGGGTGAGGTGTTACAATTGTGACAAGAGAGGTCACTATGCTTGCGACTGTCGTGAGCCAAAGAAAGTATACACCTCTAGTACATTTGAGAACTTTACTTATGTGTCGAGTTCTGCATTATTGACTCGAATCCAATCCTTTGTGGACTCGTAGATTCGAAAATCGACGGACCATGTAAGGAATGATAGAGGATCCTTCGTGAAATTCCGACGATACCAACCGGAACTATGTGGATCTATGTGGGAAATAATTTCAGAGTTGAAGTTAAAGGGATTGGCACCGCTAATTGAATATGCGTGGTGGACGCACCTTGTTCCTACATGATGTCCTATATGCTCCATAGATTCGTCGAAATTTAAGTGTCTGTTTTGATGTTGGTTGAGCTTGGTTTTTAGTATGAACTTCCATAATAGATGTGTAGATTTGTATTTGGATACAAACTACTATGATTTTTTTTTGGTCACTTTCTGGATGGTTTTATTGTACTAAATGTTGACCGTGGGTGATGTCAATATGTTATTCCCTTGTTTCACGTCTTCTACTTTATATGATAATGATGTGAATATGGTGGCATGCTAGACTTGGTCATATGGGCCAACAACATATGAAAAGACTAGCCAAAGAGGGCTTGTTGGGCAATATTGAAAAAGTCGATTTGCTTATATGTAAGCATTGCCTAGAAGGGAAAACGACAAGGAAACCATTTGGAAAAGGTAAAAGAGCTGAATTTCCTTTGCATTTAATCCATTCTGATGTCTGTGGTCCAATGAATGTGAGAGGAAGGCATGGGGCTGTTTATTTCATCACCTTTATTGATGATTATACTCGATTCGGATATGTCTATTTGATTTCTCATAAGTCCGAAGCAATAAGTTGTTTCAAAAGGTTTATGAACCTGGTAGAAAATCAATTAGACAAGAAAATAAAAACATTGAGATCCGATCGAGGTCGATAATATTTATCCGATGAGTTCAGAAAATTATGTGATGAAAAAGGAATAGAAAGACAGTTGTCTATTCCGTATACTCCTCAACAAAATGGTGTTGCAGAGAGAAGAAACAGAACCCTACCGGAAATGGTTAGGGTCTATGATGGCGCATGCTAACTTACCTATCACCTTTTGGAGTGATGCATTGTTAACTCGCTGCCTATATACTTAACCGGGTGCCTTCCAAATCAGTTACTTCCACTCCATATGAGTTATGGACAGGTAGAAAACCGGACTTAAGTTTTCTTAAGCCATGGGGTTGTGCTGCCTACACACATGAGTCATCTCACAAATTTGGAAAATGAGGTCCCAGAGGAAAGAAGAGTATTTTCATAAGATACTCAGAACACTCAAAAGGGTATGTGTTCATAGGTGAGCAAGAAAGTGGAAGTATAACTGAGTTTGAATCACGAGATGTTACATTCTTAGAGGATGAATTTCCTAAGAAGGGCGAAATAGGGGAAGATTGTTCTCTATTTGAAACCTTGGATCGGATAATGACCTTATTGGACTTCGTCCAAGTGGGAGTAATATGAGAAGTGATGAAATGAATTCAACTCATTCTCAATTGCAACCACTTGATGAGACGACATCATTACCTAATCCAAGTGGGAGCATAATGGGAAATGATGTGCAAAGTGTACAATCTTCCATTAGGCGAACAAGTCGCCAAAGTATTCCCCGTCGACGTTTTGGCATTGAAGGAAACTTTTATGGTTGCTCCACAAGATGAGGATGAGCCAAGAAATATTAATGAGGCTCTGAATTGCCCTAGTAAGGAAAAATGGATCAAAGCAATGGAAGAGGAAATGGAGTCAATGAAATCAAACCAAGTCTGGGAACTGGTTGATCTGCCAAAAGGACGCAGAGCTATTGGGAACAAATGGGTTCTCAAAATAAAGCGAAAGGCTGATGGCTCGATTGAAAGGCATAAGGCTCGCCTTGTGGCGAAGGGGTATAATCAACATGAAGGAATTGATTATGAAGATACATTTTCTCCTGTAGTGAGATTTACCTCGATTCGCATTATTCTGGCAATAGTGGCTAGTCTAGATCTTGAGTTACATCAAATGGATGTAAAGACTCGCTTTCCTCAATGGACAATTAGAGGAAGAAATATATATGGAACAACCTTTGTTGGTTTCATAGTGAAAGGCCAAGAAGAAAAAGTATGTCGACTTTTGAGGTCGATATATGGTCTTAAGCAGTCATCAAGACAATGGTATGTACGTTTTCATAATGCCATAATGGCATATGATTTTACGATGATTGAAGAGGATCATTGTGTATATATCAAAAGATCCAAGGATCAATTTGTGATCATATCATTATATGTTGATGATATACTAATTGCTGGAAGCAATATGGAGTTTGTTAAGACTGTCAAGAGTTGGTTGTCTTCCAACTTTGAGATGAAGGATATGGGTGAGGCTGCATACATTCTTGGAGTTAAGATTTCAAGAGATCGTTCGAAGAGATCGTTGTCTCTTTCGCAAGAAACTTATATAAACAAAGTTTTAGAACGGTTTCGTATGCAAGATTGCAAACCCATAGACACTCCTATTGCAAAAGGTGAAGGATTGAGCCATAGCTCAGTGTCCAAGGACTCCACAAGAGAAGGAACAAATGAAACATGTTCCTTATGCAAGTGCTGTTGGGAGCTTGATGTACGCTATGATGTGTACAAGGCCCGACATATGTTTTGCAGTTGGAATGGTGAGTAGATACCAATCCAATCCAGTCCAAAGACATTGAAAGCTGTCAAAAGAATACCGAGGTATCTGAAAGGAACTGCTGATTACAAGTTGAATTACCAAGGAAATGATCTGCGACTTGAAGGCTATTCAGATGCTGATTGGGGAGGAGATTTAGATGAAAGGAAATCTACCTCTGGGTTTGTTCTCTTACCGAATAATGGCACCATATGTTGGAGCAGTAAGAAACAAAAGTGTATAGCCTTGTCCACGATGGAAACTGAGTTCGTGGCATTATCAAAGAGCAAAGCAGTATAAGAAGATGTTTGGCTTAAGAGATTATTGGATCATTTAGGTGTTATTGGAAGTGCTGCAGATTTGTTATTAGTTAACTATGATAATCAAGCAGCAAAAGTATACACTAAAGATCCAAATATCATGGCAAGACCAAACATATAGATACCAAGTATAATTTTGTCAATGATATGGTTGCACGAAAGGATGTGAACTTAGAGTACATACTACGCATAGAATGGTTGCAGATCCTATAACAAAGCCAATACCTAGAGATGTGCTTTGTGGCCATGTGAAATCTCTAGGACTGCGTAGAGACCGATGTACTAAATATTGTAATTTCCCTAAGTGTTCACAATTTGATGAATTTGTGTTTTCATCGTTAATGCCTATGAATCTTTCTATGATCTTTATGCATCTTAATGCTCAGTGCATTATTTTAAGTTGAGAAGTATGTCGGACAGATATAAAGATTAGCCCACTCACACGGTAATCGCCTCTATTTACTGTGTGATAAATAGAGATGAGACTGTTTTAAAGCTTATTATCTAGGTGATAATCGAGAGCTCAAGCTTAAAACACGCATGTCGCCTTAACTGAGTGTTAAGATGAGGACATAATACTTACTATGTTCGAAAGTAAAATAACCCACATATTTTACTTTATCTGTCTAAAATGCCAGATGTGAGTTCTCGATGAATTTTGTGAATGGGTAGATACGTGAACTCAAGTTAGACATTGGGTATGTCTGAACTATCATCTGTACGGTATCGAAAGGTGTAGACATACGCTCCATGGGAAAGGAGTTAATACCGTAATACGTATTTCATACTACGTATGCATAAGACGACCAATAAGAGTGGCAAAAAGTTTGATCTCAACTTTTATGACGTGTGAGACTCTTGAGGAAAAGAGTTCCTCAATATTTGTCCCCTCATGACTCTTACTTATTCTCAAGATTTCTATTTAGTGTTTGCTATCTTAAGATGTTGCCAATGGTCATGTGTTTGATTCGATCTAATGGGACATTTCTAGAAAAGCAAGCTGAACTGAAATTGAGAGTTTGAACGAAAGAGGAAGATCGATTTTGGAGAATCACATTATAGTTTTGTATTCACTGGTCGACTAATTATAACTGTCTTTGTGATAATTATAATTGTGAATACAATATATATCATTGTTTAAAAGAGATTAAGAGAGATATAAATGTGATCGATCGATCTAGGGTACTGCATACTAAATCTACTCGGAGTGTGACGCCCATTATGAGCTGCTATATATTCCTAACAGATGTATAGTAACGAGCTCTCAAAGTATGATGGTCGCACGGATTATTCACCAGTATGAATGTTGAAGAGAGGTAAAGAGAATCCTATTCGGCCCACCTTGTGCGAGTGGGAGATGAAGGCTTTTATTGGTATTGGGCTTAAGGCCCGTCCGCCCAAGTTGGGCCCAGAAAGCCCGGCCCACGGGAATACGGCCCGTGGAAGGGGAAGGTATAAAAGGGAGGAGAGAGAGAGAGATGGCATTGGTTGGACATTACGTACGTACGTTTTCTCCTTTCGCTCTCTCTCTCTCTCTCAAAAAAAAAGAAAAAAAGAAAGAACAGTAACGCATACGGCTTGTTCTTCCTCCCTTCAAGGCTTCATCGGATCGAACTGCTCGTTTTCTCTTCCTCCATCAACGTTGGTGTCTAATCTGTGGCAATCAAGGTACGCTCAAATCCGTGGTGTGCTTTACGATCGGTGATACGTGTCGTTTTCTTGGGCTTCGCTTCCGCACTGATTTAGGGGTTCGATTTAGTGTCGAATCCGGGTTTTCGGGGATCGGGCATTCCCAAATGACAGCAACCAAGAAAATGGGTATGCAGCGGACATTTGGCCCGTTTTGGCCGCCTTCCCGAGCCCGGATGCTCAGCCCGCTTTGAGGAAAGTCGATCCTCGCGTCGCCCTCGTCGTTTTGGTCCGCTCGGCTCGCTAATCCGGTGAGTTTAGCTCACTAAATCTCGCTTAGAGGGTTAATTATGCTTAGGGAGGTTTAGTTTATGTTAAGTATTATTAGGTTGTTAGTTTATGTTATTTAAGAGTGGATTAGATGATGGTGTTGTTTTAATTTAAGGTGTGCTTAATTAAGGGTAAGTAGGTTTATTTAAAATAAGCCTTGATTTGACATAAAAGAATTTACTTTTGATTTATTTCAATATTTCGAAATTATTTAATAATTTAATAATATATCATTATTCGAAATTATTAAAATATTATTATTTAATTATTTTCGGAATAAATTTAATTATTTATTAAATTCCGAAAATTTTGTCGGGACCCTAAATTCTCAGAATTTCGTACCGGTCGCTGTCGTGTAGTCAGTTTTTGAAATTGATGATTGGTTATTATAAATTGAGCGTGGATCGTGAAATATATGGATATTATTATTTAATTAATTTTCGGAATAAATTTAATTATTTAATAAATTCTGAAAATTACTTGGGAACCTTATTTCCTTAGAATTTCGTGCCGATCGCTCGCGCATTTAGAATTTGAATTTGGTGAATGGATGTGGCAAATTGAGTGTTGATTGTGATAAATATGGATTTTATTCATAAAAACCCAAATGTGGGGCTTTGATGCAAAAATTGGATTTTAATGATTATGTTAAATAGTGGGGTTTGAAAAAAATGAGATATTGGCTTTTTGATTCGAAATTAGCGTGTCCCCACACACGTGAGCAATTTCTGGAATGTTTTTAATATGAAGAAAATGGCCGGGATCACTATTTTTAAGCGGAGGCTTTGAGTGAAAAATAAAGTGTCCTGGGGCCGAGTATGCTTTGACTGTGTGATAACTAAGAGGAATCATCCTGGGCTGCTGAGCCGGACTTGCCCCTATATGGGTTGCCCACGCGGTGGATGCCGATCGCAGTAGAGGCTGGGCCGACTGGATCGATGCTCCTTCGGGAATGCCGTCGACGTAGTGATGAAGCCGTGCTCCAAGGGGGGAGACGATGCTCCTTCGGGAATGCCGTCGACGTACTGACGAAGCCGCGCTCCATGGGGGGAGGCGATGCCTGGCTATATGCCAGTAGATAGCCGAACTTCGAGTAGGCTATGCCCTTGTGTGGCAGTGAATAACAATTGGAATGCATGTTGAGTGTTGTTGATGTGTCGGATTATGGGACGGAATTGTGTGACATGGAATGGGACGTGTCATAACGATTTAGTCTTATAATCAGGACCCCCGCGGTTGTTGGATATATGAAAGTGAATACGTTCCGATTGTTTAAGTTCCTCTTACTATCTGTGATTGAGTGATTTGAATTGCGCTAACCTGCATGAAGGAACTGAGGCGAGGTAAGTCTTCTGTGTGATGTGGCTAGGCCACCTTTGGGCGTATTTTCTTTCTAATAGGGGTTTAGGGGGTTGAACTTGCTGAGACGTTGTCTCAGTGGTTATTGAATAACCATTTCAGGTCCCTGGCGGACGGAGTGGCCAGATAGCTTTGGTTGGCATTGAGGAGTTGCAGAGGTGAAGTCATAAGATTGGAGAACGTGTCCGACTTGTAGGTCGTAGGACAATTCATTTTTAAGAGCCGGTCTTTTGTAGACTTTTGGCCGTAGACCTCTGTTTGTAATTCTGTTGAATTATGGAAGTGTTATGTTGTGGTTTTGCTTTCTGCTATTCTATCCCGTATTTTATTGTCAAGGGATTTGTTTCGCTTCCGCATGCGTAATAAAATTAATGGGTCGGCGACGTGTCCTGGGAAGTCGCATTTGTATCGACCAGAGTGGGATGTTGGCGCGCTCGGAGGATCAGGGCGTGACAAGGTGCGCGATAGAAGAATTCCAAAGTCTGAAGCTCCTTGTTCTTAGTCAATTCATTTGCTGAGCGAAATCTTGTACGCAAAAGAGAGTCTATATTCGTGAGAAACCTTGAGGAAGTGTAGTAGAATATCTACACTGTGGAATCAAGGGAGAGCTTTGCTATAACATCTCTTTTGTTCATAGTGAAATTCAGCCGGTTGGCTGTCAGTGCGGAAGAGTGGACGTAGGCTTGGAATAAGCCGAACCACTATAAACCTTGTGTTCAATTTTCTCTTCCCTACTCTCTATTTTACTTTGATCATAATTCGTTTTTGTTAATCAAAGGAGAACTTCATTTCTATTGTCTGCGTAGTATTGCTCTCCTATCTCGAGAAATTATTTTTACACCTATTCACCCCCCTCTAGGTGCTTATACTAGCTATCTCAATTGGTATCAGAGCCTGTGTACTCACTTTGTTTGAAGTGTTTTACTTCAGAGTTAAAGATCCATAGCTAGTATGTTAGCTCCAAGGCTAGTATAAGGGCAAAGTAATACCAGACCGCCTTACTTTGATGGAAAAGATTACAACATATGGAAAAACAAGATGAAGACGTTTCTAAGATCAAAGGATCCTCTAGAATGGGACGTTGTAGAAAAAGGAATCATTCCTAAAGCTGCATCTGTCTCAGAGAGAGGAAAAGAAGCTGTTGAGTCTAGTGAAATGACTCAGGAAGAAATAATCAAGAGACAAGCTCTTGATGCAAAAGCAATTTATTCTTTATATTGTGCTTTGTCACCTACTGAATATAACAGAATATCTTCTTGTGTTACAGCAAAAGAAGTCTGGGATAGATTACATATTACCTATGAAGGAACCGATCGAGTGAAAGAGACCAGAATCAACATTCTCCTCGATCAATACGAAGCCTTCAAAATGAAATCAGGAGAATCTATAACTGACATGTTTAATCGTTTTACAGAAATCGTGAATGGTCTTGAAAATCAAGGTCAACCAATTTCTGATCCCATGAAGGTAAACAAGCTTCTGCGTGGACTCTCCAAGGATTAGAATCACATAAAGACCTCAATAAGAGAGACACAAAGAATCATGCCACTATCTGTTGATGAGTTGGTTGGGACTCTTCAGTCTTATGAAGTGGAACGAATCAATGAAGACGAAGATCCTAAAGGTAAGAAATCCATTGCATTAAAATCCAATGATGATTATGATGTTACAGATTCTGAAGACGATATGGAAGATGAGGAGCTTGCTTTCATGATAAGAAGATTCAGAAAGCTGAATAGAAAAGGAAGAAGATTCAATCCAAAGAAACAGAGTTTTCAAAAGCAAATGACTAAGTCTGTTGAGGATGATGAATCAAACAAAGATGTAGTCCGCTTTGAATGTAAGAAAAATGGACACATCGTACTCTAACCGTCCTCTTCTAAGGAAGAAGAGAGGAAAAGCTGAAAAGTACCGAAAGACTCTTAAAGCGTAAACCGAGTGATACAGAGTGTGAAGAAAGTGATGATGATTATGCCAATATATGTTTGATGGCACAATCGGATTCAGATTCAAACTTCGAGACGTACCTTTATTCACGCTGAATTTGAGGTAAGTAACTTTAAAATCCCTATTAAAGTTTCTAAATAGATTGATGAGTTGTGTTTTAGTCTTAAGACTTCTCTTAAAAGGATTTCCGAACTCAAAAGAGAAAATTCTACACTAAAACAACAATAAAATGTTTTAAAAGAAAAGGTCAAAGTTTTAGACAAAAATATTTCTACCTTGAAAGAAAATGAAGGCAATCTTTCAAAAGAAAATGCATTCTTGTAAAATGATATCTAAAATATTTCTAAAAGATTTTTTATAAGATCTGAGAAACGGAAAAATTCTTTATGTTCAAAGACCTTATTTCAATAAATCTAGTTTGGGAATGACTGCGGAAACCATTCCTTTAATTGATTTCCCTAAAGTGAAGGGAAGAATTAAGCAAAGACCCACAAGAGATGCTTACAAAAATCATTTTAAAAAGATCTTTGTAAAACCAGTAGGTCGCAATGCTCTCAGATGTTCAAAGTGCAATAGTGCAGATCATTTTGAAAAATAATGTCCTATGGTTTGGAAACCTGTTAAGAAAGTATGGACAAAAACCGCATATCATACTAACACCAATGGACCCAAGAAAATATGGGTACCAAAGAAAGTTTGAGTCTCTTTTTAATTGCAGGTCACTATTAAGAAAAAGGTAAAATGGTATCTGGATAGTGGATGCTCAAGACATATGACAAGAGATTCAAATTGCTTCATAAAGCTGGTTCAAGTAAATGGTGGAAAAGTCTCATATGGAGGAAACAACAAAGGAAGAATTGTGGGATTTAGAACTGTAAAGATTAGAAACTTCACAATAAGCAATGTTTCCTTAGTGGAAGGACTCAACTACAATCTGCTCAGTATCAGTCAGCTGTGTGATACCAATTTCAAAATCAACTTTCAAGAGGGAATATGTTTAGGAACCAGTAAAGATTCTACTTAGTCATTCATGGGTCGAAGACATGGAAATATCTACCTCTTGGATGCGAAACCAGATGAATCGCAACGTCTAATCTCAATTCAAGACGAAGAGAACTTATGGCACAGAAAGCTTGGGCACATCAATATGAAGCAGATAGCCAAAATTTCAGCAAAGAAGCTTGTTCGTGGTTTACCCAATCTATCATACCAAAAGTCTGATCTATGTACACCATACATATTGGGAAAGCAGGTAAGAAATTCATTTAAACCAATAAATCAAGTTTCCACTAATCGTGTGTTGTAGCTTCTACATATGGATCTCTTTGAACCAACCAGAACTCAAAGCATTGGAGGTAAGAAATATTACCTAGTAATTGTTGATGACTACTCACGATTTACCTGGGTATATTTCCTGGCAAGTAAGTCTGAAACATTTTCTTACTTTGAAAAGTTTGCTAAAAAGGTTCAAAATGAAAAATGGTATGTTATTTCAAGTATAAAAACAGACCATGGAGGTGAATTTGAAAATCAAGATTTTACAAAATTTTGTGATGAATCTGGTTTTCAGCACTTGTTCTCCTCTCCATACACTCAAAGAAAGAATAGGTCGCTTCAAGAAATGGCTATAACTCTTTTAATTGAAAGTAATGTCTCTTCACGTTTTTGGGCTGAAGCAGTTTCTACAAAGATGTTATATTATTAATAGAGTTTTTCTAAGGCCTATTTTGGAAAAAACCCCCTATGAGTTATTCAAAAAAAAGAAGCCTATTAGATTTCATATTTTCATGTGTTTGGATGCAAATGCTTTATATTGAAAAATACAAATGATCGAGTTGGCAAGTTTGAAGAAAAGTCAGATGAAGGCATCTTCCTTGGATATTCAACTTCAAGCAAAGCCTACAAAGTCTACAACAAAAAGACTCAATCTGTTGAGGAATCAATGAATGTCAAATTCCAAGATTCTATGCAAAATGAATCTATTCAAACTCATCTTGAAGAATCTGAGCCCGCTCCGTACTCTACAAAGTCTAAATCTCGAGAAGTAGCTGAGACTTTGGAAGATCAGCAACAAGTGATTATTGAAGATTCAAATGAAGAAAGTGATCATCAATCTGACAAATTAACTAGCAACTGGAAGCATAAGTCCAGTCATCCCAAAGATCTTATTATTGGCGACATTAATGAAGGAATTCGCACAAGATCCAAAAGGCGAGAAGAGTCTAGTGCTGTGGCTCTTATTTCTGAAATAGAACCCAAAAGCATAAAAGAAGCTTTATCTGATGAAAGCTGGATTGAAGCTATGCAAGAAGAACTAAGGCAATTCAACATTAATGATGTCCGGGAGTTGACTCCTAAACCGAAAGGTAAATCTATTATTGGTGCTAAATGGGTTTTCAAGAACAGATGAATGAGAAAGGAAAAGTCGTTAGAAACAAAGCAAGACTCGTGGCCAAGAGATATACGCAAGAAGAAGGGATAGACTATGATGAAACTTACGCACTAGTAGCAAGGTTAGAAGCAATTAGATTATTACTTGCTTTTGCTTGTTATAAGAATTTTAGGTTATTCCAAATGGACGTGAAAAGCGCTTTCCTAAATGGATTTATCCATGAGGAAGTCTATGTGGAACAACCACCTGGGTTTGAAGACCCAAGGAAATCAGACTCAGTATTCAGACTGAAAAAGGCCTTATATGGTTTAAAGCAAGCACCTTGAGCTTGATACGACAGGTTGAGTAAGTTTTTAATTCAAAATGGCTTTGTTAAAGGTAAAGTAGACACTACTCTATTTATTAAAAGAGAAAAACAAAGTTTTCTGCTTGTTCAAATATATGTAGATGATATTATTTTTGGATCCTCTAATGAAAGTTTGTGCAAGAAATTCTCTAAGTCTATGCAGGATGAATTTGAAATGAGCATGATGGGTGAACTAACCTTCTTTCTTGGACTTCAAGTGAAACAATTGAAGGAAGGGACTTTTATTCATCAAGAAAAATATGCTAATGATCTTGTCAAAAAGTTTGGACTGGAAAATTGCAAAAAGACTGACATACCATTGTCAAGTTCTTTGAAGATAGACAAAGATGAAGGAGGAAAGAAAGTTGACCAGAAGTTATACATAAGTATCATTGGTTCACTTCTTTATCTTACTGCTTCTAGGATTTTTTATTTTGTTTAGTGTTTGCATTTGTGCTAGATTTCAAGTAGACCCTAAAGAATCTCATCTAAGTGCTGGAAAGCGTATTATCAAATACATTGCTTCAACTTCAAGTCTTGGTCTTTGGTATCCTAAAAATGGAGACTTTACTCTTCTTGGATACTCAGACGCAGATCTAGCCGGTTGCAGAGTTCATAGAAAGAGCACCCCAGGTACCTGTCAACTACTTGGAAGTAGGACAGTGTCTTAGTTTTCAAGAAAGCAAAATACAGTAGCTCTTTCTACAGCAGAAGCAGAGTATGTAGGTCTCGGAAGTTGTTGTTCACAAATTTTGTGGATAAAACAACAGCTAAGAGACTTTGGAATTGAAGATTCATGCACGGAGATTAATTGTGACAACACCAGCACAATCAATCTCACTAAAAATCCAATTCTTCACTCAAGAGCAAAGCATATAGAGATTCGACATCACTTCATTATAGATCATGTTCAAAATGGAGAAGTTTCAATTCAGTTTGTTGACTCAAAGAACCAACTGGCGGATATATTCACAAAGCCTTTGGAGAAAAATCAATTTGAAATCATCCGTTCCAGACTCAACATTTTGAGGTTTGAAGAAGTTAAAGTCTAGAGATTCTCGACTCGGACATACAAGATTTTGACTGTAAGTTATTCTCTCTCATATTAAATCTCGGAAAGGTACGATCATCTATCTATAATTGATTTTTGCTACTTTCAAATTTCTGTGATAAGTGCAATCTTTCCTTTTCAAAAAGGAGTTAATTTTTAAAATGGCAGTTATGTATTCCTTTTTTAAAAAGGCAGTTATTTTTTTAAGGCATCTTTTTACTGTCCATTACGACTCTTCGTATGTCTCTCTTCGACTATCTTATATACTATTGTTTCTTCTTCGTTTTACTCCAAAAACCCTAAAAAGCATCGATCTTCCACTCCTGTTTTCTTCTCTTGTTTAATCTTTGAAAAAGTTGTCATCTTTCTTGGGAAAGTCAAGCTTGGAATCTTTCAAAGACTATGAAAGATGTCGTCTCAAAGGAAGTCTTCGAGGATTGCAAGCAGGGGACCGCAAATGCGTGAGGGGCCTACGCATTTTGATCTCACCGAGGAAGAAGAGTCTCCTAGTCAGCAGCAGAGCCCACAACATTCTCAGCAGTGTCATTCTCCTCCATCTAGTCCACATGATGATGCTCATCGAGAAAATGAAGAAATCATCGAAGGCGCAGATCCTGTAAGAATTCAAAAGCCCTCTTTTATTTACAAGCTTTATCGTGCTTTGAAAAGAGGTGGAACTCCATTGAACTACATCGATGAGTTTCTTAAGGACAAAGGGTATAGAAATGAGTACATCTTTTTACGAAATATGGAGCGTTTGGGAATTGCCCCTGCGGGGTTGGCAAAAGAAACCCTTGCTAGTATCCCAAGTGATCCGCGTGTTGGAGGGCTGAATCAGCCAGATGGGAATGATGATGATAAGATGTTCAGTCAGTTTCAATTGAGAACGAGTGTTGCAGCAAAATTTCGGGGAAAAAGGACAAACTTGTTTCGATAGGAGGAACAAAAGCTTTTATACTCTAAGTTGTTGAAGCGTGGAGTGATAAACCCTAGAAGTGTGGATTTTGATTTCCTTGATGTTGTGAATGTCAATTTAAGGGAAAAATTCAATCTTCTTCAACTTGAGTAGTTTTATTCTGATTCTACAGAAGCCTATGTTGAACTCACTGTATATTTCTATTCGAATCTCAATTTCTTGGATGCGAATAGATTCTCTTTTAGTGTCCGAGATCAGGACTATGTGGTGGATGTAGATATGTTGGCTGATGTCATTGGGGTTAAGAGAGGGAGATATCAACCTATCAATGTCTCTATTACCCGTGCTACGTTGGAACTTGTTAAGGATAGAAGAACAGAGGAAAATATTTCCTACTTGAGGATGAGTGCAGTTAACATTCTACTTCACAAGATTGTCATTAATTGCCTTAGACCAAAATCTACTTCAAAGACTCGATGTTTCAAACTCGAGGCAAAGCTGAGGTATGCCATCATTGCTGGGAAAAAGTTTTCTCTTCCTCACACTATTATGTTCCACATGTAAAGAGCAGTGGTGAAGGACAAGGGTCAACTTCCTTATCCAGCTCTTGTAACAAAGTTATTCAGACATCTGAATATTCAGCCTTCACGAATTCTCTGTACCCGATCTTGTGATCAAATGGTGGTGGGACTGAAAATGGTGACTAAAATGCGTATGAAGGAACTCAACAAGGCGTTGGAGAAATTCAAGGAGAAAACCCCTGTCAAAACTCATCAAACCTCTTCGGTTGCAAAGAGAAAAGGGAAGGAGCCCATGGTTGCTCCATCCAAGAAAAGAAGAGCTCTCATCGTTGAGGATGAAGATGATGAGGAAGACATCACCATTTCTGCAGTGGCATTGAAGAACCTGAGTCGTTCTGTTCCAGAATCAACGGAACGGCAAGAGAAAGACTCAGAATAGAGGACTGGAGAAAGAGAAGATGAAGAGAAAGAAGCAGAGGAGAAAGAAACAGAGGAGAGAGAAGCTGAAGAAAGAGATGTAGAGGAGGCAAGAGGAAATCAAGAGGAAGGAGAGCATGAGGAACACTCTTCTCCACCTGGAGGCATGGAAACAGGGGGAGACCGTGAGAAAAGAGGAATGTCCTCATATTCTGCTACCAGTGAGGGAGTCAGTCGCTCTCCAGCAGATCCATAGGACATCTATGCCTCTCACTTTCCTGAGGAGGGACATGATGTTTCATTGCCTAATCTGCGTGACTATGCTGATTTGCCATCGTCTGCCTTTACTCCATCTAATCGTGCAGAAGCCAGTACGCAGACTAATAATTCAGCAGATTTTCGCAAAATTCTTGATGTTCTCTTGGAAATGCGAGGTCAGATATATGCTCTAGGATGCGAAGTTCAGAATTTGCAGAATACAAGTCAAGCTTCTTCAATTTCTTTGAATGATCAGATCCAAGCCCTTGCTCTTCAAATTCAAGCAAATGCTAAGAGTGAAGATGTAGCTCAACTGAAGGAAGAGTTGAAAAAGCCGGAAGGCATTGTCCAAATAATGGGAGATTTCCAGCTTGTTCGTGTTCCTAAGCAATCTTGACTCTATTCCATTTCCATCTCAACCTTTTTTTATGATGACAAAAGGGGGGAGAGATGTAAGATTTGAAAACTTTGATCTTGAACTTTTGATTTATTTTGATGTTTGTTTTGTTTTACTTGACTTTTGTGTCTGGATGTGGACTGAATTTGGGATTTGGGTTTGACTGCTTATATTAAGTGCTATTGATATCTTATGAATGGCTTTACTCACATGAAAGACTAACCTATTTTCTATGGTTGCAGATTCTAGTGTCATCATTAAGCCATTTATCTTTATGAGATATCCATATTTGCTTGAATAATATTTTGCGTCAAAGTTATCCAAATCTGCGGAGAAAGTTTTGTCACCATCAAAAAGGGGGAGATTGTTGGAGAAATCTTCCTGGAGTATTTTGAAGCCGACAAAAACGTTTCCATCGCCTAGTCAAGATTTGCAGACTCTTACTATTTAAAGTCTGAAGACCTCCCTGACTCGCGACTCAAGACTCAAAGTCTATTCTCATTAATAGTTTCTAATCCGTTGAAGAAGGGCTATCTAGAACTGGGTGTTTCATTAAGGATTTGACCTTATCGACTGGAGAAGATCTTTTGGCTGGATATGACATAACGAATTCATTTATTCGAATCAAGATTGATTAAGGATCCGATGATTGGCGAAGAATACTTGGAAGGTTCTACTTATGGAAACCGAGATCCCGATTGTATGGGCGAGCAGGATTGATGGGTTATCGACATGTTCCTTTAATAGCTCGAATGATCTTTCTAATTGATTCCGTCCAACGGGTAGATTGGAGGAATTCCTTTGGTAAGTGCCAACGGGTATGATGGCATAAAGGAGTATATAAGGAAGACGTTCCAGTTGTTCGAGTAGGTGCGCGATAGAAGAATTCCAAAGTCTGAAGCTCCTTGTTCTTAGTCAATTCATTTGCTGAGCGAAATCTTGTACGCAAAAGAGAGTCTATATTCGTGAGAAACCTTGAGGAAGCGAGTAGAATATCTACACTGTGGAATCAAGGGAGAGCTTTGCTGTAACATCTCTTTTGTTCAAAGTGAAATCCAGCCGGTGGGCTGTCAGTGCGGAAGAGTGGACGTAGGCTTGGAATAAGCCGAACCACTATAAACCTTGTGTTCAATTTTCTTCCCTACTGCTTTACTTTGATCATAATTCTTTTTTGTTAACCAAAGGAGAACTTCCTTTCTATTGTCTGCGTAGTATTGCTCTCCTATCTCGAGAAATTATTTTTACACCTATCCACCCCCCCCTCTAGATGCTTATACTAGCTATCTCACTTGGTTGGTGTCTTGCTTTCTCTAAATTAGGACTTGGATTTGACCGACCAGGGAGGGCTGGGGTTCTTATGGAAGTGATGGGCTTGATGCTTGGGGAGTTTATGGATGAGTACACCGTTCGAGTTGTCGATGTGTTTACTATGCCGCAGAGTGAAGGGAGGACTGGAAATTGAAGAGAAGAGCTGTTGAAACAAATTATTATAACAAGAGAAGAGAGCACACAAAGAACAGAGGAATTCACTATCTTGATCGATTTATGTGCTTCCATTAAAGAGTAACCAATTGAACTATAGTCCCTCAGCAACTAACTAACAAATAACCGAACTTCTAAACCAAATAGTTAATTAACATTTGTGCACGTCTTGCACTCATGGCCAACCAAATGGCTTGAAGATGATCTTGGCCAAGCTCGCTCGGTTCGAGAAGAAAAGTTCGGTTCAGGCCTAGTTCCGCATCGTCCGAGCCCGCCCAAGCAAATCAGCAAAAGGGCCTTCCAAAAGTCCAAACGGCTAGCTTGCAGCAAAGGTCATCCAAAAGTTCGTTTCCTTTTTTCCCCCTCCTCTTGCTTCCTTTCTCCTCCATCGGTTCACAGCAATAGAGAAACTCGACAAGACCGTGAGAGAGAGAGAGAGGCGCGGGCGCGGTTTGATCCCGAACTTGGATGTTTGGTATGCAGAGGCTTCAGAGAATGTTCGCCGGCGCCGGAGGTGCTCTGGGCCACCTGCCCCCAACCTCTCTCTCTCTCTCTCTCTCTCTCTCTCTCTCTCTCTCTCTCTCTCTCTCTCTCGCTTGCAGTCACTCAATTCGATAGTTCGACATGAAAAAAAGAAAACCCTAATTGGTAATGCCAGTTGCTTTTCTCTATTGCCGCCGAAGGGTCGGCTAGGGTTTCTTACCACGTGGTTTCTGTTGGGCCTCCATTTTTAGTGTCAAGGGATCGGGAAAGTTTGTGTCTTTAGAGCCAAATTTGAGCTTTCGATCGATTCCACGGTTTTGCATGTTATTAGATATTAGTTGTGGTGTGATGGTTCTTGGCTGGTGTCTTGCTTTCTCTAAATTGGGACTTGGATTTGACCAATCGGGGAGGGCTGGGGTTCCCATGGAAGTGATGGGCTTGATGGTTGGGGAGTTTGTGGACGAGTACATCGTCCGAGTCGTCGATGTGTTTGCTATGCCACAGAGTGAAGGGAGGACTAGAAATTGAAGAGAAGAGTTGTTGAAACAAATTATTATCGTAAGAGAAGAGAGCACACAAAGAATAGAGGAATTCAATATCTTGATCGATTTTTGTGCTTCCATTAGAGAGTAACCAATTGAACTATAGTCCCTCAGCAACTAACTAACAAATAGTCCAACTTCTAAACCAAACAGTTAATTAACGTGTGCGCACCTCCTGCACTCATAGCCAACCAAATGGCTTGAAGATGATATGGGCCAGGCCCGCTCGGTTCAGGAAGAAAAGTTCGGTTCGGGCCCAATTCCGCATTGCCCGAGCCTACCTAAGCAAATCAGCAGCAAGGCCTTCCAAAAGCCCAAACAGCTAGCTTGCAACAAAGGTCATCTGAAAGTTCGTCTCCTTCTTATCCTTCCCCTCCTCCTACTTCCTCTCTCCCCCATCAGTTCACAGCAATAGAGAAACTCGAGAAGACGAAGAGAGAGAGAGAGAGAGAGAGAGAGAGAGGGGCGTGGGTGCGGTTTGATCCCGAACTTGGATGTCTGGTATGGAGAGGTTTCAGAGAATGTTTGCCGGCGCCAGAGGTGCTCTGGGCCACCCGCCCCCTGACTCCCTCACCCTCGATTCATCCGAGTTGGTTTACATCTCCTCCCCCGCCCTCCTCAAGATGCTCAAGCATGGTATAGTTTTCTCTCTCTCTCTCTCTCTCTCTCTCTCTCTCTCTCTCTCTCTCTCGCTTCGTCTTTCGCTTGCGATCGCTCGATTTGACAGTTCAACATGAAAAAAAAAATCCCTAATCGGTAATGTCGGTTACTTTTCTCTACCGCTGTCGAAGGGACGGCTAGGGTTTCTTGCCATGTGGTTTTTGTTGGGCCTCCATTTTTAGTGTTGAGGGATCGGGAAAGTTTGTGTCTTTAGAGTCGAATTTGAGCTTTTGAATCAATTCGATCTAATAAATATAATCTCGTGGTCTGCGTATTCAAACATCACTCTTTTTTGGCGGCATAACAAACGCGCGGAACCCTAATTTGTGGTGCTTCTTGCTCTTCCATCTTTGACCATTTAAGCTTGTCATGGTCTTAGCGTTGCTACTTTCCTAAATAGCATAGTCGGTGTAAAAACTTAAGAATTGAATCACGTTTCTAAATGTTGCTTCGGGATTTTCTATTCCCCCCTTAATGGGTAAAATGAACTCATTATTTAGAAAGTAGAATAGATGCGGGA
>CM024532.1:38665193-38880803 GCA_014182385.1 Eucalyptus viminalis
AAGTATGAAGTGGCTTTGGTTGTTTCAAATAAGGACTTGACCCTATTGGTCGTAGACCGGCTAAGTTTTCCAACCGGTCAAGGGTATTTTCATCATTGGTTCTTTCTTTTTTCTTTCCTTTTTTTTTTTTTTTTTGGTTCTTCTTCTTCCTCTTCGCTGGTGGCCAGCCAGCCAGCCATCGAGGCCACCGACAATGCCCACAGAGGGTTGGCAAGGGCCACCCACACCGGCCACAAGTGAAGGATGTCCTTGTTTGGGCTAGGTGACCCTCACCCTAGGGCCATATGTGAGATTGGCCCTCGTCGGCCCAAGTGAGGTCGACCTTCTCCAGATCTGGCGAGGGTGACCTAGCCCACAGCCGGCGAGGGTTGTGTGACCTCATCGGTCATTGGTAAAGGTCGACGAGCGTTGTTGAGCCATTGCCAGATCTAGCAAGGGTGACCTTGCTTGCGATCGACTCCTTACTAGCGGCCGATGAGGGTCGACCTCTTGGATGGCCAAAGGGGAGGGTCGCCTTGCCCAGGCGAGGCTATCACTTCCCTATGGCCGACATGGGTGACCCTCGCCCCAGCCCTCTATGGGCATCACCAGTGGCTAGCCAGCCACCGGCGAAGAGGAAGAAGAAGAACCAAAAAAAAGAAAAGAAAAAAGGGAAAATGGCAAATGACGAAAATATCCTTATTTGAAATGGACACAACCACTTCGGGCTCTTATCTGAAATATACATAATCATTTCAAGTTTCCATTTGAAACAATACCCACTTTAGGCCTTTATTTGAGAAAATGATGACACTTCATATCTTTATTTGAAATAGTATCCACTTCGAGCTCTTATTTGAGAAAATGTGGGTACTTTGGGTCTTTTTTTTGGAATTTTCCATTCTTTATATTTACTGTACTTCTTGTAAGAAGATGATGTTTTCTATTTTTGATCTTAATTGATTAATTGCCTAATTGTACTTTAGTTTTATAATATCAACTATACCATAATATCTTAATATTTGAGTTTTCCATTACTATTAGTACTTTTGTATTTTGGCAACTTTGCTGTAAGAAATTTCAGTGGACACACTTCAGATTATAGCTAGAATGTAATATTAAACTCCGTTTGTTTCGCAATAAATAAATTATTTGAATTTTTTTTTCTAAAAATAATAGCTTATATAATTTGAAATAATTACTCCATGAAAAATATTTTCATTATCATAATAATTTATGTATATTTTTTATGGACGGTGAAAATAATTTTTATTTATTTTTTTATAAGCGACATAAAAGATTATTTAAATTTTTTTTTTTTATTTTTTTACGAAATAAATGAATTATTATGTTAAATTCACATTATTGTGGAAAGGTTGACGTCATGGCTGATGGATCAAGAATCAATGGAAGTACTGAGTTTGACATTTTCAAAACGGAGATGGGGTAGAGTTGCCAAGTTTTCTAAGCTATGACCGATTGCTGACGTTTGAATGCCGGAAAAAATGAATAGATTTCTAAAATTTGACACGGACGTGAATGTCATAATATCGCGCTGAGTCCGAGAAAGCAAGTCTTCCTTAGACTTTTGGAATGAAGACTTTGACCCAACGTGGATAACCCTCCAAGCTATGGAGAAAACGAGGAAACATCAAAATCAGAGCTGGTTCCCTGATCTGTCCTTCTTTCCTTCTTTCTTCGCTTCTGAAATTCCAACCAAAAGCAGTTCCCAGACTGTACCGATATGTTATCGACGATGATATTCGTGTCCTTTTTTCCTTGTCGAGAGCGATGTGTCTCTATATCATTTGCTTCTTTGCATTTGGACTCTATCGCGTTCGATGCTGAATTTTACAGAAACGTCGCCGATGTAAAAGGAAAGGTTGGACTTTTGTGCATGATTCGGACCTTATGTCTTCATTTAACCATACAACAACCAGTATTTGGCAATGCCATATTTTAATATCCAAGCATGTATTTACAAGTGCTAAATAGTAACGACTTTGATCATTTCGAGGGTAAATATGGTTACATCCTCTCAAGTGCAATTTATCTTTCTCTACTACATTCACATTCTTCAGCAATGTCTCCTGTAATGAATCCATGAAACATGTTGAGCTTTTAGAGTCTCCCTGTTTAGGCATATCGGTATTATCATCGGTTTTGTATGTTCTTATTCGACTTCGTACTAACTCTGGATGTGAACCTGAAATTTGATGCTTGTCAACCAAAGAACCATGGTAGTGGTCCAAAATAAGCTACCCTTTTCGGATTCTAAGCCTTCAACAACCTTATTGTGGCTTTTCTGGCTTTGAGATAAAGTGCTACAATAGTATGCCGATTTATCAGGCATCTCGATCTAGTTATGTCATTAAAGATATTTCGTATGACAAAAACTCATTCAGAGTGGTGGATGAAGCATTACTCAATGCTGAATGCCCCTGCCCAGTCTCAATTACTCTTTTGACTGCTTACTTGTTACTTTTGGTCCGAGCCAGGCTGATCTCTACATCTTCCACAACCGCAACGAGTCATTTTTTGTCAATTCTACAATATATGGGGACAAGCATGGTCTTGGTAAAGGGAGCAATTCTTTTGCCGTGATAGCAAGTGTGATTACTTGAATTGGAATAGAGCGTTGTGCCAGTACCTGAAGTTATTGGAAAACAGTTTCACACTGAACTGGACGGGGTGCGACTACATGAGGTGCCGAAGAATTGGGGTGGTGTGGCTGTGAAAATAGCAGGAGTGTGGGCTACTGCCCCGATCGAACACATGTCGAACACTCTGGCGATGGTAAGGTGTCGTAAACTATTCTTAAGCTTTCACATTCTGCTCTTCTAGAAAGTTTTTCTTCACCATCTGGTTCCGTCCTTTGGAACAACGGGACCAATCTGTGAGAAAATCATATTACTGAGGGTTTTATATTAATTTGCCTGCATTTTAGATATATAAATTTTAAATGATCTCTTAGTTTGCTTTATCTTTATAGAATTGGTTCTTCTGATCCTTTAGTCCAAAAACTTCAGCTTGATTTCTTTGGCTTTCTTAGGTTTCTTTTCTACTACTTGATTAACTCCATCCGCTTACTTCCACTCCTCATTTCTAGTATAAGTTTAATACGTCGCATGGATAAATAAGCTATAGAGAGAACATAAGAGATCAATCTATCTAAAGTTGCAGAGCACATATTAGCTTAATGTCTCAAGCTGAGTTGAATTCTAAATAAATATTTATAGGTCCCCCAAAAATACTCAAGAAGAACAGAAAGCTTCTCAATTATTTATCATCATCTCGAGAGAACTGTCTAAAAACTTTGTTCTTTTTTCCACCATCTCTTCCGTTTCTTGACATTTGGTTGTCAGATATGATGGTTTCAAGATATGCAATTTTGAACATGTAGAAGAGGATTATGCTAGAAGCCGATAGGAGAAATTATCAGAACAATGATGCCCTCAATTGTTATGTCTGTTCTTCAAATGGATGCATACTTCATTGGAAGTTCATCACTTCTCTCTTCTTCCTCCTCATTTTGCTACCACCCTATCACGTTCATCTTCACGTGAAAGAACTAGAGAAGAAGCCCAGGTCCTGTTCGCTTACTGAGGCCAAATTGGGTAGTGCAACCTGTTAATGATCAAGATCGCATCATCATAAAAATCAGTCAGGAATTAGTGTTTATGGGACTTTTCTGCTTCGACCTCCTTAACATTGACCTCCTTCACCACCAGTTGTCACCTGTCGTGTCTCTCCGCCTTTGACTGTCACGAACTCAAGTTCTCATAGTACTCGACCTCCAAAGAGATCAAGGGTGGAGGACGAGTCTCGGTAAAAATCGTCGTGGTTCTGGGGTTTGAAATGGGAAGCTTCGAAACCCGTCAAAGTCGGAAACTTTGTAAGGAAATAAAGGTGCCCCGGAAACAAAGGGGGCCATGGGCCCGTGGCCGATGGGGTGAAATCGATCGCGATCGAGTCCCGAAATGGACGTTTTTAGGCGAAGTATCGACAGTCGTAATCGATTTTTCCTCTCACTGAGCAAGTATGTGGTCCCTTTCGGGTCCTCTACGCTCAGTTGACCCAGTCAATTGGCGCGTTAACGTGAAAAAGGATTCAACGAGACATTCATATAAATGCGGTCTTCAGTTTGAGCAACCGTGTCTCACTCGAGCCCCTTCTGTCTCTGCTGTACGCGCACCATAACTTTCCTCTTTCCGACTGTTCTCGTGCTTCTATTGTTCCCTCTAAAATTTCTGAAATGGGTGTGGAGAACTCCATAGGTTCCAAGGTTTTGCTTCGCCATGTCATCAGCATTTTGACGATTATTTCTTTGGAAGTCTGGGTTCCATTAGTGAGCTTGACATATGGATCCTGCGAGTCTGACGAGTGCAGTAAGGTCATGATCGGTTATCCTTTCGGGAACGACTCTAAAACATGCTGTCCTCATGATCTACTGTTAAAATTAAATTCTCTCTGGAAGGACCCTATTTATGATGATCAATCTCTTGGGTTGATCTCAGAGTTTGGGAGAACAGGCAATGCTTGTTTTGCTCCACCTGAAAAGCCTCCTAATAAGCCCAGCGCATCTGATAATGATGTTCCCGGCAGTAAAGTGCTCTCCTTTCTTAAATCCAATCACGGGCCTTTCCACCTAGCATTTCTCCGTAATTGCACCGGCTCCCCAAATGGTGATTGTTCACATCCTGACTTGACTTGCCCCTCTGCCGGGGCCAACCACTCTTATGTCGCTCTTATAGGTAGACCAGACGACCTTCATCTTAGTTGGTTAGGGTGCGAGAGTCGTGTTATTGTACCTGTTGAATTAGCCAGAGAGGAAAGCGAGGAAAGAGAAAATGATGACCCCGAGGAGAAGTTGAAGCACGGGTTTACACTGAATTGGAATGTAACGTCCTGGGAGAGTTGTGTCAAATGCAAAGAAAGTGGAGGCAATTGCGGCGGATCGGATGGGCAATTCCAGTGCTTATCTTCTAGTAAAGATTGTCCGCCTCCTCACGAAAGAGGTAATACTTTTCGGTTAATTCCCCGTTATAGCAACCGTTCAAATTCTCGCATGTCTTTTTCAGTGAATGTCCTCGGCATGCTCTCCAAACTTGGTAAGGACTTCAAAGGAAGTGGAAGAGCTTTTTGGCTTCCCTTGGTTTTCTACTCTCAGTTCCTTTTTCCCACCTCGGCTTTATTCAACAAGCCATTACTTTTTTATTTATATTTCTTTCGAACGTTCTTTTGTGGATCTGCTTGTTTTGGGGAAATTTTATCATAAAGAAAATAACTTCCGTGGAAATCACTTTTAAGAAAAAAATATTTTTCTTTTTTTGAATTAAGGAATTCATCTTCCTAACTTTAAATATGCATTTTTTTTTCGACTGAAAATGGTTTGACTAATCATTTTCAGCAAGCCAAACGCATTGAAGTTTGGAAAACTAATTCACGGAAAATTCTTTCACTCAAACAAACACAATTTTAATAGTTAGATGAATTCATAGCAATGTCATTTTCTTCCTCACATCAAAGCTGAAGAACTACAGGACAACATCTCCAGATCACGGATGCATAGTCTTGCTGCAGTTGCTTCCGTGGATCTCAAGCCTGCATTAATCATATGCGCAGCTCAGTAAATAGTGAAATTTTTTAGAGTGTCAATGTTTGTGTAAACTAGTTCCAATGTGAGTACAGAGATGTGTCGAGGATTAGAGATGATTACTGAATTTATGATGCAGAGGCCAGGGTATGATTCAATAAGAGAAGATAAATGCCCAGAAAGGAAAACGTGTAGGGGAAAGTTTTCTGTGCGTGTGTTTGCTTTTGCTTGTTTCACATCAGCTTAATGTTTCAGTTAACACTGTCGCCTACAATGTTCCATTAAGCTTAGTTCTGCAATATCGTTGTGATATGTAAGATGAGGGAATATCTATTTGTTCCTAAGATGTATTATGTTAAGTAATATTCAAGTGATCAGTAGGAATTTATGTTAGATCAAGGAAGCTGGTGTCTGTATTCCTGTTCTATGATGTTCATGATGTGGATAGGATCTGTATTTCTGGAATTCATATCTGATGCAAATGCCACCCTTTGGCACATCTTTGCTGCAGGAAAAGACATAGGAAAAGATGCAGGAAAAGACCAAGCACCTTTGAGGATTGGATTAGGTCAGTCAAAAATTTATCATGGGGACATTATACAATCCTTTGAATATATATCGGTGAATCAAGCATGGTTTGTGATAGCAAAAAAATGTGGTCAGCACATACTTTGAGCATAATTACGATGCTAGAGCACAATGACATGCTTTGTACGTTTCGGAACGTCTCAGAGTCAAAAATTTTCCTGAGATTTTCCATTTCCTCTACCTGCCACTGACGCAATTCTAATGAAACTTCTGTTCTTCAGGTTGCGGATTTGGTGCCTTGGCCTGTATTTTTCTCTGTTCATGCATCTATATGATCCGCCACAAACAACAGCATTGCTTCTTAAAATTTCGCTCAAGGCATGCTTCTTCCGATTCTTCTTTGAAACCAGATCTTGAAGTGGGCAATGTATACTTCGGGGTCCCCATTTTCACAAACGCTGAGCTTGAAGAAGCTACTAACCACTTTGATTCTGCCCGGAAGCTCGGAGATGGAGGTTTTGGCATTGTGTACTATGGTAAGATCTTAAAGAAAGAGGCTAATTGGGCAGCCTGCATATAAATGGCGAGAACTTCTAGAAATAACTAGGAATCTAATAGGGTCATTCTCGATTTTCTTGAACAGGCAAACTTCGAGATGGCCGGGAAGTAGCTGTTAAGCGTTTGTACGAGCACAACTATCGGCAGGTGAAGCAGTTCATGACTGAAGTCCAAATCCTAAATCGCTTGCGCCACAAAAACCTTGTCTCTTTATACGGTTGCACTTCGTGGTACAGCCGTGAACTCCTGCTGGTCCATGAGTACATCCCGAACGGCACGGTAGCCGATCATCTACAAGGGGAGCGAGCGAAGCAGGACCCTCTCCCATGGCGTACACGTATTAGCATCGCCGTAGAGACGGCCACCGCATTGGCTTACCTTCATGCGTCTGACATAATCCACCGTGACGTGAAGACTAACAACATCCTCCTCGACAATAACTTTTGCGTCAAAGTAGCAGATTTCGGCCTTTCTCGGCTGTTCCCCAACAATGTGAGCCACGTGTCAACCGCTCCTCAGGGGACTCCGGGTTATGTGGACCCTGAGTATCACCAGTATTACCAGCTCACGGAGAAGAGTGATGTCTATAGTTTTGGGGTAGTACTAGTGGAACTCATATCGTCCATGCCGGCGGTCGATATAAAAGACAGGCACGGGATTAATTTGGCCAACTTAGCAACTAGCAAGATACGGAACCACGAGTTCCGCAAATTGATTGATCCAAATTTGGGGTTTGAGTCGGATCCCGAAATCAATAGGATGATCATGGCTGTGGCCGAGCTGGCTTTCAGGTGCTTGCAACAGGACAAGGACATGAGGTCCTCCATGGAGACTGTCGTGGAGGAGTTAAAGGCAATTTCGAGTGGAAAACATGGGCCCAGCAAGTCGAAGGATGTGAGCTATGATAACAGCACCGGTCAAAGCGAGAACCCGCCTCCTTCGCTGGAATGTGACAATGTGGGGCTGTTGAAGAATATGAAGTTGCCGACTTCACCTGTTTCTGTGACTCTAAAATGGGGAAGCAGCGGTAGTTCCTCTGCACATAGTGGTTAACTTGTAGTCTTATCAGTTCTCTCCTGCAGATTTCCATTCTCCTCCATCTTGGCTTAAAGTTTACTTGCATTTGGGTAATGGTCTCTAGCTAATATTATATGCAATGTAGATGATATAGCAGGCGATCAGGTTTTCCATTTTGGTCTTCATTTTTCTGCTTCGACATGTCAGCACTTCTGTTGAGGCTGGAGGAGGATTTGATGTAAATACTACACAGTAAGGAGCACTTTCCTAGAGCATGAATGAAGGATTGTACACATACTTGCCATTGTCCCTTTCTTTATCGCAATACTTCAGGCGTTTGGAGAGTTTTCCCAGATCAGGGTTGAAACATTTAGACTTGCGATGATTTTCTCACAACAGCTTTTGACATTATCTGATTTGCTCTGTAGAAGAACACAAGTCATGCTGGAAGCGTTGCGATCAAAATTTCGGGTGAATCACCTAGGTTTGGCTAATGAATTACTAAGTCTAAACTTAGCTTGGACTCTCTTAAGCTCATATTAATTCACGACTTAGCTCAAGCTCTCTCAAGTCCTTACCAATTCATGACTTAGATTCAAGTTTTTAACATACGAATGATTTTTCAATTAAGAGTCGCTACTAATATATTTTTGGTGGATCGTAAAGTAACGGGAGATTTATTTTACTCCTACGAATTGTGAGTTCGACTATTTGGTTACGCTAGATTTCTCTAACGCCATTTTGGTTTCCCTTTTAATTTGAAAAAAAATATTTTGAAGGCAGGTTGAATTGATTTTAATTTATTTCCCTAATGCGGGTGCGTAAATCACCAATTTAACACCCAAATAAAACAGTGAGTAAATTGCTCAGGCAACTCATGATTTATCTCATGGCAAATATGATTTCTCAAATGCAATATAAACATCTAAATGCAATATTGTGTGTGTGTGTGTGTGTGTGTGTGTGTGTGTGTGTGTGTGTGTGTGTGTGTGGGATGAACAATGGGATAGAAAAGTAGGATCATATTTTTCAAACCAAGATTGATTACAAAATTTTACAAAATTAACATCAAAAAGATAATACCTAAATATTTTTGCAAGTTCTACCCCACTTCCGAAGACCCCTCCAATCTAGGACCTGAGCCAAAGAGACTATGTCTCGCACGCCACTAAGGGCCAATGCCTAAGCCGCCTAAGCACAACACAAGTCAAAGGGGCTTACCTTGGCATCAGTTCCTTCATGCACATTAGTTCAATTAATAATATTTATAACTACAGGAAACAATCACATTCCACCAATCAGATCGACTCAGCGATCAATCGACTTAATCGATTACATGTCACCACGACCTTTCTCTAGTCGGTACATTCAATACTATCTATAAAGTCCGACCATAGTTTAGGACTGCTCACCCAAAGCTGATAATAGATAGCATAGCTCGCCCAAAGTTGATAGATATAGGCCATGTTTGGTTCAAAGCATTTGGAATGCTCATTTGGGCTCTAAAGTCCATTGGCCAAATGCAAAATTTGTTTGGTTCGTTTTTTGCGCGACTTTGGCGAGATGCACCATCTCCAAGTGACTCTAAGGGCCTTTAGCCCAACGCAGCTCTTGAGGTCCTTTGGCAAGTTGCATCTTCGAAATGCAACTTCCGGTATTATTCATCTCTCCGGTGGAGAAGCCAATAAGCCGCATGAATAAAAATAAAAATAAAATAAATATATTTATAAAAAAATAAATATGTTTATATTTTTATATAAAAATATATATTTTATATTTTATATAAATATATAAACATATCTATTTTTTTTTATATTTTGTGTTTATATATATTTTATATAGATATAAACATATCCATTTTTTATATAAATATATTTTATGTTTAATAAATAAATAAATATTTATAAATATAAACATATCTACTTTTTTTCTCCTATTGTTTTTATATAAATATAAATTTATATAAACATATCTATTTATATATATTTTATGTTTAATAAATATATATTTATAAAAAATATATTTTATGTTTATATTTTATAAGAAAATATAATATATAAAATATATTTTATAAAAAAATATAATATTTTTAATATATATTTATAAGAAAATATAATATATATTTATAAACATATATTTTATGTTTATTTTTATATAAAAATATAAAAATATCTATTTTTATATTTTATATTTAATAAATATATCCATTTTTATATAAATATTTATATATTTTAATAAATAAATAAATATATTTTTAAATATAAAATATATTTTTTTCTTCAATTGTTTTATAAATAAATAAATATATTTATAAATATAAACATATCTATTTTTTATATATATTTTTTATTTATAATAAATATATTTTATGTTTATATGTTTATATTTTTTATATAAAAATTTGTTTATATAAAAAAATATAAACGTATTTTTTCTTTTTTTAATTTAATAAAATTTAATTACAAATGTAAATTTTACCAAACGATATTTTGGCCAAAGTTGTTTCTCAATGCAAATTTTACCAACGACATTTGCGTTTCGGAAAACCCCATTTACCCAAAGGTATGTGCATTTCTGCAAATGCATTCCCCAAAAGCCGAACCAAACGAGCCCATAGTATACTATGTATATGCTCGCCCAAAGCTGATAGATTAGGGCCCCCAGGCCAATTTAGTACACTATATATGCCCGCCCAAAGCTGATAAATATATCGCTCGCCCAAAGCTGATAATAAGGTATATTGCTCACCCAAAGCTGACATATCGCCCGTAGATCAATATAGTATACCAGTATACTGCTTACCCAAAGCTTACATATCATCCGAAGGCCAATATACCAACCATATAATCAATTCATCATTTTTATCATTCACGATAAATAGCCGTGTGTGGGTACACGGTTGGCCTTAGCCAAAATATAATAATTTTACTTAAAAATATCCCACTAATTTCATTAGCCCATTACATATTTTTGGCGCTGTAAACCGACGCCCGGTTATTTCTCCATTAATAACCAAACTCATATAATTTAGGAATAAATCCTAAATTCACAATTAATTCAATTCAACACCAATTAACGATCAAATAAATAAACGGACTGCACCACGATAATCAGCACGGAATTTCGGTCGTCAACCACCTCAATCTTAATTTCCGAAATTTAATTAATTAATTAATTAATTAATTTCGATAATTAATAATTAATTACAATAAATCCAATTTAGCTCAAATTGGAGCTCAATTAAATAAACGGACTTCACCACGATCATCAGCATAAAATTCCGGTCACCGACTATCCCGGTCAAAATTTCCGGAAAATAATAAAAATTAAATTTATTCCGAAAATTAAATATAATAATATAATTGAAATAGCTAGTATAAACACCTAGAGGGGGGTGAATAGGTGCACAAACAATTTATCGAAATACGGATTGATTCCACAAAGATGTTCTACCACACCTCCTCAAGGTTTTACCACAAATATAGACTCTCTTTTTGTATACAAGTATTCGCTCAAAGGATTTGTCTAAACAAAAAGGAGCTTGAGACTTTGGGTCTTCTATCGCGCACACCTTGAACAACTAAGACAGGTCTCCTATATACTCCTTTATGCCATCATACCCGTTGGCACTTACCAAAGGAATTCCTCCAATCTACCCGTTGGACGGAATCAATTAAAGATTGTTCAAGCTATTAAAATAATAAATAATTAAATTTATTCCGAAAATTAAATATAATAATATTATATTATATTATTATTATAATAGTACAAATTCTCCAGCCATTATTTAATTTAAAATAATTAATTAAGGCTTAAACAAGATTACTTTAATCCAAATATTTACTTGGCCTTAATTAATTATCCACTAAACTAATCACATCCCTTAATCCATTATAATTAACATTTAAATAAACTAATCTAATCACCTAAACTTTTAAATATTTAATCTAAATTAATCACATCATCCACTTAACATTTAAATAAACTAATCTAATGATTAACCTACTTAGTTTAATCTAAACATCCCTTAAATGGATAAGTGAGTTAAACTCACCCGATTAACGATCCGAGCGGCTCAAATCGACGAGGACAACGCGGGGATCGATAGTCTCCAAGGCGGGCCTAGCTTCCGGGGTCGGGAAGCCGGCCAAAACGGGCCATGAAGCCGCTGCCATACCCATTTTTCTCCTCTCTGTTCGCTACTGGATGGGGGCGGATCCGACACCGGTTGAGGCATGCAAGGGCCGAGAGGGGTTGAGGGAGTCTCGGTGGGCTGAGGCGGGGGTGTACGGTGGTCGGAGGAAGCTCCGGCGGTGGCTCACGGTGCTGGACAGCAGCTCTGGTCGTTGGCCAAGCCAGGGACGATGTGGCTGGAGGCGGAGACGCGCGGGACAGCGCACGCGAAGAGAGACGGCACACGGCGGTCCGGTGAGACGGTGAGGGAGTACGACGGCGAGAGGGGCTACTTCGGCTTCTTCTCTGCGGTTTCTGGGTTTGAAAAGCACAACCAGGAGGAAGAAAAGAGCTAGTCGACCGGCAGCAGGAGGGAAGAGAGGGAGGCGGAGGGCGTGCAGGCGGTCGTGGAGCTGCGACGGCATGCGGCGTGAGGCGGCGATCACAACCTTGGCTCCGGCTTCGCTGGTTCTTCGGCTTGCTGGGTTTCGAAGAAGAAGATGAAGAAGATGGAGGAAGCGGTCGCACGGGAAAGAGAGAGGGAGGAGAGAGAAGGGAGGGGGAGGCCATTCCTTTTCTTTTTCTCTTTATTTAATTCCCCCAAAAATTGTCATGTTCCACTATCTCAAATCTCCCATGACCTTAGTCCAATGGGTCCAATTTCTTTTTCCGCCGTGGCATAAAATCTTGTACACTTAATTCAATCAATTCTCAATCATTTCCATCCAATTGAAGTTCAATTAAATTAACCCATGTGTCCTCAACCTTCTTATGAATTTTCCCCATCAAAGGATCCAACTTGGAGATTAAAAATGGCCCTATGATAATCCCGAACATAAACGACCTTACTTTGCTTTTCTGCCAAAAATCTCGGTTTGTAGAAAAATCTTCTGAGGATGAGTCGACGTTCTTAAAATGAATTATGACTTGACAGAACTCTCAATTTCTGAATTTGGGTTCGATTTTATGGTTAATTTCACTCCGACACGTTTTTAGCATGACCTAAGCTACCAAGTAGTTTTCAGGACTTTTTAGGACAAATGACCCGTGGTCGATTTTCTTCGAGCCACAATAAACCCACTCAACACAATGGCGACTCTCGATTGTCGTGAAAAATTCGAGGATTCAAATACGGACACAGGGTACCAAAATGACAGTAAAATCAAATTAGTGCCGGTTAACGAGAGTTTTCCAATTTAGTGGAGTCACCCACGATCGGTCACTCATCTCAATCAAACCGACCTATTTCGATCTTAATTCAATTTTATACTGTGTCGCAATGACATGCAAAGAATGCCCTAATTTTAGTTTTTTTTTTTTTCTTTTTTATGAAATTCGAAATTAAAATTGACACATAATTAAACGTGCAATTTAAATTTTAAAAAAACTAACATCCTAAATGAATGCATTTTTTTAGATTTTTATCTTTTCAAAAATTCGAAATAAATAAATTCCCTATGTAAAATAACCTTAAAATAATAAACCTAATCTAACTCAAAATTTTTGGCAAAATTGAGACAAATGATACGACATCCAACGCATAAGATTGATATTCATAAATTGACGAATCATATCTCATATATGAGATCGGGTTGGTCAATTTTAAACATAATCGTGAATCGAATCTCAAGCGTGAAAGTTGATTGGTAATTTTTCCATGTGATTGCGAATCGGATTTCGGGCGCGAAAATCGGACTGTCAATTTCTAATTTAAGAGGCTACTTTATGTTGGGAATTTCATTCTGGAATAATTGTACTAAAGAAGCAAAATATATCTATTTTAAGAGGCTACTTTATGTCGGGAATTTCATTCTGAAATAATTTCATTTAATATATCTATTTTTATCAATGAATCTCAATCCTCTTAGTGTTAGTATTAATATTCTTAAGTAAGTTAATCCTTGGATTTATTATAGTAAGGCGATTGAGAGTTCTATATTGTAGTTCAATGATTACCATAAATTGCATTGGAAACTATTGAGTTGTTGTAGAATGAAGCTAGCAGGAGATATGATATAGAAGAGTATTGTTGAGTATAAATCGGGCCTTTCTAGAGTAGTTCAAGTTTTTAGAGTAAACGATTGGGTACTAAACTTTGACATGACGTATTGAGACAGAGTTCTCATATTCAATTTAAAGCAAAAAAATTTCACCAATTTATGGAATTTGATTTCTTAAATTTTTAGTCTCAGCCATATACTGTTTATGGTAATGAGAAAATTTCGTAAAAAATGGATTTCCATTTAAGATTATATCTTCCCTCAATCATCAATTTATTCATGGGTACTGTAATATTGTCTTCACAAAATAATTTACTTAATTTATACTCTTAATCATCAATATCTATATTATTTGCTGTTTCATCACATTTACTTTTGCTTTTTCATTTTAATATATAATATCAATTTTATCCATGGAATTTTTTTCATAACAGCTTTATATTATCCATATACTATAGAGGATTTAAATGAGACTCATAATTGATCGTAGTTAAGCCATCTGGGTTCACTAATGGTGAAACATTTCGTTACTTGTAATTTATGTACACTTTATTTGGATAATTATTGCATTTCATTTTTCAATTTTATCTATAGGATAATTATATGGTGTTTTCTTGTTTGCAAGCTAATTTCAAGTTCTTTTTTAAATTAATTTTTGAATTTCAAAACAAACATTTTTATGGATATGTTTTTTTATTTGAATTGCAATTTCTAACTTAGGTCCTAATTATTAACTTGTTAATTACATTTTGGAAAATTTTAAATAAGGACCTACAATGCCATCATTTTCTCAAAAGAGGACCCGAAGTGAACTTTGTCTTAAATAAGGACCCAAAATGCCTTCATTTTCTCAAAATATGACCTAGAGTGGAGTTTGTGTTAAATAAGGACCCAAAGTGATCATTTAGTCTTAAAGAAGAACCTCATCTGTCGGGCCGGTGAATAAATGTATCTCCAATGCATATTCCGGTAGCCTAATTACGGATATTTTTGTCCAATTTTTTTTTTTTAAAAATTTTAGTTGTCTTGTTCTTTACTATTATTATTTTTTTGGGTCAATGGTGGCACTATTCACCATCTTCTTCATCCCCTATTCATCTTCTTCTCAAGAACATTGGACTTGGGAAGGGCCAACGAGTGCTAGCTGTTGGTGAGGGTTGATGAGGGTTGGACACCCATCATTGGCAGTAGGCGAGGGCCACCAAGCCCTCGCCAGCCGTGGGCGAGGGCTTGTAGGCTGACCCTCACCAAATCTAGCAAGGATGGCCTCAGTTGCGGCTAGTTGCATGTGAGGGCTTGCAAGCCCTCGTTGGCCCTTATTAGTGGCTGGTGAGATGGGTGAGCCCTCGCCCAAGGCCGGCAAGGGGTGACCTCGCTGATGGCCGTGAGGGGCGACCTCCCCCACCTCCGCCCAGCTACTCCACCAACAACCTTGTCTTCGGCTAGGACTACGACTGAGATGCTCACGTTGCTTTCTTCATCCCTTCCTCCCACCACCACTCCTAGATCAACGACTTTTTCGGCTACCCCTTTTGCCCTCAAGGACCTTCTTGTAGGGTCTCGATTTGGACGGCCCCCTCCCCGATGGCCAGCGAGGGCTTGATGGCCCTTGCCCATTGTCAGCAATGGGCATGGAGCCCTCGCTCATTGCTGGCGATGGGCGTTGAGCCCTCGCCGGCCCTTACCAATGGCTGGCGCTCACTAGCCTTTCCCCAAGTCCGGTATTCTTGATATAGGCAAGAAGAAATGAACATGGGATGAAGAAGACGATGAATAGGGCAACCAAAATGAGAAAAAAAAAAAAGGACGAAAATACCGTAATCAAGCCACCGGAATATACATTAAAGATGCATCTATTCACCGGCCGGCGAGTGAGGTCCTTCTTTGAGATTAAATGACTACTTTTTGTCATTCTTTGAGACAAACTTCACTTTAGGTCATCTTTTGAGAAAATAATGACACTTTGGGTCCTTATTTGAGACAAATTTTACTTCAGGTCCTCTTTTGAGAAAATGATGGTACTCCAAGTCCTTATTTGAAATTTTCCCTTACATTTTCATTAGGTTTAAGTAGTTCTTAGTATCTACTATACTTCTTGTAAGAAGATGATTTTTTCTATTTTTGATCTTAATTGGTCAATTGCCTAATTGTACTTTAGTTTTCTAATTTCAACTATGCCATCATTTCTTATTATTTGTGTTTTTCATTAGTATTTTTACTTTTGTATTTTGGCAACTTTGCTTTAAGAAATTTTAGTGCCTACACTACAGATTTATAGCTAGAACTTAATATTAAACTCTGTTTGTTTTAAGAAAAATAAATGATTTACATTTTTTCCTGAAAATAATCGTTTATATAATTTGAAGTAATTAGTTAACGAATTTTTTTTATCACAACAATTTGATATCTAAATATTTTTATGAATAATGAAAGTAATTTTAATTAATTTATTTTGATAAGTGATACAAGTGATTATTTTGATTATTTATTTTTTGCAAAATAAATGAATCCTTACAATAAATTTAGATTACTGTGGAAAGGCGGACGTCATGGCTGATAGATCAAGAATCAATGAAAGTAATGGGTTTGACATTTTCAAACGAAGATGGGTAGAGTTGCTAGTTTTCTAAGTAATGGATTTTTCCTTTTGATGGGCCTGAGTTGGCCCGTCCGCTCATGTTGGGTCCAAAAAAGGCCCGGCCTGTGAGTTGACGGCCCATGGAGGAAATTATTAAAGATAAAGAAAAAATTAAGAGAGGCGAAAGATATGAGATTGAAGCGTTACGTATTCTAAAAAGAAAAAGAAAAAGAGAGATTACGCTCTCTCTCTCTCTCTCTCTCTCTCGACGCACGTTAGGGCTGAGCGTGGTTCCCGGGTTACCCAGGAACCGGAACCGAACCGGAGGAGGGTCCGGTTCGGTTCCTGGTTCCAAGGGGGACCGGTTACTTAGGTCAGAAAAAGCTCGACCTTGGATGTTCTAGTGACTTGTATGTGATGTTCTAGTTGAAGTTTGGCTTTGGCCTCTAAATGAACGTTGTAAAGGACTTCTTGGAGTATAACATACTCAAATTTGGGACAAAAAAAAAAAACAAGTATAAGTGCGTGAAATAGTTATTCCTTGGAAAGACTGGATCTGGAGATTTTGGGACCGACCCTTGATGAATGCATGGACTGTAAGGCAACATTTTTGTCGAAATTTCACTTGGGTTTCTTAACAAAAGTTGTAAAGGACATTCTGAGGTACAACATATCAAAAATTTAGAGAAAAAAAACAAGAATAGGTAGGTGAAATCGTGGTCCTTTGGAGATGGTTAGATCTGGAATTACGGCTCTACGAACAGGAATTTTAACCGTCCATATTTAATTATCTAGGAAGAATTTGACTTCTATGTTTTCCTGAAGTATCTACCTTATGGTCTTGGCTATCACATAGTCAAATTTCATAATTTTTGAAGGTCATTTGGGTATTTAATCGGAAAATTTTTTAAAACTGTGCAATCTGATGTGTTCGGATCTTGTAAGTTGCAATGCGTGGACTATATCATTTTGTATGAGGTTCTTTTGGAAATGTGTTCTGCATGAAATATCTCTCTTCATGTCTTCCCTACAACATATTTAAATTTCGTAATTTTTGTAGTTCATTTTCCTATTTAACCAAAAATGTTTCAAAAACTGTGCAAGTAGAGAATAGGAAAAGTAAATCGATTTTATATTTTAATCCAGAACGAATTGGACTACGATTTCTTGATGAAACTTGTACCTCTAGGTCTTAAATACAACATGTCCAAATTGCAGAATTTTCTGAGTTCATTTAAGGGTTTAATCGAAATTGTTTTCAAAACTTGTACCTCTAGTTTGCTATTTGTTTTGAAATTTCTAATTATATTCTATTATTGTTGTGCAGTGCGAAGTTAATGTATCAAGATAACATGTCAATGGAAAGTTACCGTGTAGTGTACACGTACATTATAGTTTTTTTTTTGTAACGTGCGCATACGTTATATTTTTTTTTGGTAACGTGCGCGCATATGTTATAGTTTTTTTTTTTTTTGGTAACGTGCGCGTATGTTATAGTTTTTTTGGGAACGTGCGCATATGTTATAGTTCAAATCTGAAAATAACAAAAAAAGAAAGAAAAAGGAACCTATTGGAACCTGTTGGAACCTGGAACCGACCAGGGGTTCCAACTCACGGGTGGTTCCGGTTCCTCATTTTGAGGAACTAGTACCCGAGGTAGGTTTCAGGTTCCAGACGGAACCGAACCGGAACCTGGAACCGCTCACCCCTAACGCACGTCCTCTCTCAGAAGTCACGTCTTCTCACCCCGCTTTCTCCCTAAGAACAGTACAGAAGAATCCTCTGAAGAACGGCGTTGATTATTCCTCTTTGATTCGCAACACCGGGGTTTAGTCCGTGGAAACAAATGTACGTTCGTTTATGTGATGTGCCTTAGGATCGGTGATTCATGAATTTATTGGGTTCGCTTCCGCTACATTTGTGTTCGATTATGTGTCGAATCACTGTTTTGGGGATCCGTTTCCCGAATCTCAAACCCTACATTGGGATCTGAGTCTCTTAATCATGTTTCCCCATTACTGTTTACGATTATAAACAATTTTTGATTGATTTTTTTTTGTTAAACATCACTGTTAATCATTTTAGAGACGGATAATCCCGACGATGTATTGTTCCCCTTATTTTTGGTTTTTCGTAGATCGAATTGTGATTCTGATTGCTTAGGGTTGAAGTGCTCAGCGATACGAGAATTTCGAGTGGTCGCTTGTCACCAGACGCGCCGCCACACACGGCCGAAGAGTTCGGCTCATTGCACACGCCGAGACAGTTCCTAGGCGTGTGCAACGCACGCGCGAGCGGTTTAAACCACAGGTGCGTGCAACACACGTGCGCGGTAACCGCACGTGCACGCGGCAACCGCTTGCGCGTGCAAGGCACGCACCGGCTGACGTCATTGTGACGTCGGCCGGCGGTTGCCCACGCATGCGCAGGGCACGTGCGGCCCGACCCGACCCGACCCGTTTGACCCGGAGGACTCGTTGACCGACCCGTTGACTTGACCCGGTCATCCGTTGACCGGCGTTGACTACCGTTAACCGGCGTTGACTTGACTGTTGACTTAAATTTAAAAAAAAAAGGAAAAAGAATGTGTTTCTTTTTTCATTTATGTCTATGTGAATTATAAATAATCCCTCTTTATGTTCTGCATTTATTGCAGGAACTATGATGCGTTATGCGCGCATGCCTGCATTTCCAAGAACGGACGAAGAGAAGGTAAGAATTAAAAGGCTAATAACAGAGTTAGCTAATTATCGGTGGAATGATAGTGATATAGTATCACACGTGGTCATGGTCAATCAAATGATACAAGAAATTATCTGGAGTGGTTATCTTATGCCGGATTTTGAGAAGGTGTTGGCCTTAATGAACACTCTTCCACCTGAATGGCAAGCAGTGTTAGATCGTCTATGGGAGGTCATCGTGGTCCCGAATTATAGGAGACTTGCAGAAACTTTTGTAAGAGAATATTATAGGATTGGTTTGACCAAAACTTTAACCCTTGGATTGAGTGTCACATGGCACAGAGTGAATGCGCCTTGGAGGTGGCATGAGAGCTCTCCAAAAGTTTTTCCGTGGTTGGCTGATGTGTCTTTAGATCTCTTAGAGAATATTACTAATAGATTAGATAAGACTTTCCCTACTTATTTCTTAGATAAGTGTGAGATGTTTTAGGTGTAAATATCTCTTTCTATGTTGATATTTTCCTTTGTATATATTACTTAGTGTAGTGGATAGTTGTATTATGTGAAAGTATCATTATTCTATTGGATGTTAAATATTATTTGCTTTATGTTAATTGTTGACTGATGTGGGTAGTTCATAGAAGTTTTTGTAACTTCATAGAATTTATTTTGCATAAGAAAATTATATTAATAATAGTTTTAAGTTAGGATTTTTGGAGGATGATTGGAAACATAGTGACCTTTTGATTCTGAAACCTTACTTGAAATTGTTCATTGATATGATGGGTTTGTGCGAAGTGGATGCATAAATGATATGCATTAATTATTCGTGCATATATGTCTGATGTGTTCAGATCGATGGTTTTAGCTACTAAGAATGTAATTGCTGATATGAACGGCAACAATTGTGAAATATTGAATATGAAGATTCAATATGTGCTGGAAAAGCAAGAAGCATTAGAAGCTCTTGATCATGTTATGGAAGATCTTGAGGATGCTGTGCGCCACCTTGAGCTAGTAGATGACTGCTTATCGGCATTTGAGCCGAAAATAGATATTTGCAATGTTGATTCTAGCTTAGAAAGGGCTTTGAGCTCTAAGCACAAGCGTATTGATTCGTTCAATATGTGGGAATGCAAAGGATCAAGTCGTTATTGCAAGAAATCAAGAGTTAACCAACACAAGAGAGGAAAACGTCCTCAAGTGAAGAAAATGTCAAGGGTGAGGTGTTACAATTGTGACAAGAAATGTCACTATGCTTGCAACTGTTGTGAGCCAAAAAAGGTAAACACCTCATGTACATTTGAGAACTTTGCTTATGTGTCAAGTTCTGTATTATTGGCTGAATCCAATCATTTGTGGACTGTTGATTCAAGAGCGACAAACCATGTAGCGAATGATAAAGAATCATTCGTGGAATTCCGACGAGTACCAACTGTAACTAAGTGGATCTATGTGAGAAATAACTCCAGAGCTGAAGTTAAAGGGATTGGCACCTGTCAATTGAACATGCGTGGTGGACGCACCTTGTTCCTACATGATGTTTTATATGCTTTGAGGATTCGTCAAAATTTAGTGTGTGTTTTGGTGTTGGTCAAGCTTGGTTTTAATATGAACTTCCATAATAAAGGTGTAGATTTGTATTTGGATACAAACTACTATGGTTGTGGTTATTTTCTGGATGGTTTCATTGTATTAGATATTAACTATGTTAATGCAAATGTTTGTTATTTCCTTCTCACGTCTCCTAATGATAATGATGTGAATGTGTGGCATGCTAGACTTGGTCATATTGGCCAACAACGTATGAATAAACTAGCCAAAGAGGGCTTGTTGGGCAACATTGAAAAAGTCAATTTGCCCATATGTGAGCATTGCCTAGTAGGGAAAATGACAATGAAATCATTTGGAAAAGGTAAGAGAGCTGAATTTTCTCTGCATTTAATCTATTCTGATGTCTGTGGTCCAATGAATGTGAGAGGAAGGCATGGGGCTGTTTATTTCATTACTTTTATAGATGATTATACTCGATTCGGATATGTCTATTTGGTTTCTCATAGATCTGAAGCATTGAGTTGTTTCAAAAGGTTTATGAACTTGATAGAAAATCAATTAGACAAGAAAATAAAAGTATTAAGATCCGATCGAGGTCGAGAATATTTATCTGATGAGTTCAGAAAAATTATGTGATGAAAAAGGAATAGAAAGACAGTTGTCTATTCCATATACTCCTCAACGAAATGGTGTTGCGGAGAGAAGGAACAGAACCCTATTGGAAATGGTTAGGTCCATGATGGTGCATGCTAACTTACCTATCATTTTTTGAAGTGATACTTTGTTAACTGATGCCTATATACTTAACCGGGTGCCTTTCAAATAAGTTATTTTCACTCCATATGAGTTATGGACAGGTAGAAAATCGGACTTAAGTTTTCTTAAGCCATGGGGTTGTGCTGCCTATACTTATGAGTTCTCTCACAAGTTTGAGAAATTGGGTCTCAGAGGAAAGAAGAGTATTTTCATAAGATACTCCGAACACTAAAAATGGTATGTGTTCATAGGTGAGCAGAAAAGTGGGAGTATAACTGAATTTGAATCACGGGATGTCACATTCTTAGAAGATGGATTTCCTAATAAGGGCGAAATAGGTGAAGATTACTCCCTATTTGAAACCTTGAATCAAGATAATGATATTAGTGGAGTTCGTTCAAGTGGGAGTAATATGAGAAGTGATGAATTTAATTCAACTCACTCTCAATTACAACCACATGATGAGATGACATCGTCATTATCTAATCCGAGTGGGAGCATGATAGGGAATGATGTGCAAAGTGTATAATCTCCCATACGGCGAACAAGTCACAAAAGTATTCCCCGTCGACGTTTTAACATTGAAGGGGAAACTTTCATGGTTGCTCCACAAGATGAGGATAAGCCAAGAATTATTAATGAGGCTCTAGATTGCCATAGTAAGGAAAAATGGATTCATGCAATGGAAGAGGAGATTGAGTCAATGAAGTCAAATCAAGTTTGGGAACTGGTTGATCTTCCAAAAGGACGCAAAGCTATTGGGAACAAGTGGGTTCTCAAAATAAAGCAAAAAGCTGATGGCTTGAAGGAAAGGCATAAGGCTCGCCTTGTGGTGAATGGTATAATCAACAGGAAGAAATTGATTATGAAGAAACATTTTCTCCTGTAGTGAGATTTACCTCGATTCGCATTATTTTGACAATAGTGACTAGTATGGATCTTGAGTTACATCAAATGGATGTAAAGACTGCTTTCCTCAATGGAGAATTAGAGGAAGAAATATATATGGAACAACCTGCTGGTTTCATTAAAGAAGGCCAAGAAGAAAATGTATGTCAACTTTTGAGGTCGATATATGGCCTTAAGCAGTCGTCAAAGACAATGGTATATACGTTTTTATAATGTCATAATGGTATATGATTTTACAATGATTGATGAGGATCATTGTGTATATATCAAAAGATCCAGAGATCAATTTGTGATCATATCATTATATGTTGATAATATACTAATTGCCGGAAGCAATATGGAGTTTGTTAATACCGTTAAGAATTGGTTGTCTTCCAACTTTGAGATGAATGATATGGGTGAGGCTGCATACATTCTTAGAGTTAAGATTTCAAGAGATCGTTCAAAGAGATCGTTATCTCTTTCGCAAGAAACATATATAAATAAGGTTCTTGAACGATTTCGTATGCAAGATTGTAAACTCATTGATACTCCTATTGCAAAAGGTAAAGGATTGAGCCACAGATTGTGTCCAAGGACTCCACAAGAGAAGGAACAAATGCAACATGCTCCTTATGCTAGTGCTGTTAAGATGCTTGATGTACGCTATGATGTGTACAAGACCTGATATATGTTTTGCAGTTGGAATAATGAGTAGATACCAATCCAATCAAGGTCAAGCATATTGGAAAGCCATTAAAATAATACTGAGGTATCTAAAGGGAACTGCCGATTATACGCTAAGTCATCAAGAAAAGGATCTGCGACTCCAATGTTATTTAGATGTTGATTGAGGAGGAGATTTAAATGAAATGAAATCTACCTCTAGATTTGTTTTCTTACTAAATAATGGCGCCATATGTTGGAGCAGTAAGAAGCAAACGTGTATAGCCTTGTCCACGATGGAAACTGAGTTTGTGGCATTATCAGCAGCGGTACAAGAAGGTGTTTGGCTTAAGAGATTTTTGGATCATTCGGGTGTTATTGGAAGTGTTGCAGATTCATTGTTGGTTAACTGTGATAGCCAAGCAGTAAAAGCGTACACCAAAGATTCAAAATATCATGGCAAGACCAAACATATAGATACCAAGTATAACTTTGTCAAAGATATGGTTGCACGAAAGGATGTGAACTTACAGTACATATCTACACATAGAATGGTAGTAGATCCTATGACAAAGCCAATACCTAGAGATATATTTTGTGGCCATGTGAAATCTCTAGAATTGCGTAGAGGCTGATGTATTGAATATTGTAATTTCCCTTAAGTGTTCACATTTGATGAATTTGTGTTTTTCATCATTAATGCCTATGAACCTTTGTTTGATCTTTATACATCTTAATGCTCGGTGCATTACTTTAAGTTGAGAAAGTATATCGGACAGATAAAAGATTAGCCCACTCACACGGGTAATCGCCTCTATTTATTGTGTGATAAATAAAGATGAGACTGTTTTTAAGTTTATTATCTAGGTGATAATCGAGAGCTCAAGCTTAAAATATGTTTGTTGCCTTAACTGGGTGTTAAGATGAGGACATAATATTTATTATGTCTGAAAGTAAAATAACCTACATATTTTACTTTATATGTCTATGATGCCAGATGTGAGTTCTGATGAATTTTGTGAATGAGTAGATTCGTGAACTCAAGTTAGACATTTGGTATGTTTGAACTATCATATGTATGGTATTGAAGGTGTAGACATACACTCCATGGGAAATGAGTTAATACCGTAATACGTATTTCATACTACAAAAGCAAGCTGAATTGAAATTGAGAGTTTGAAGGAAAGAGGAAGATCGAATTTAGAGAATCACATTGTAGTTTTGTATTCACTGGTTAACCAATTATGACTGTCTTTGGGATAATCATAATTGTGAATACAATATATATATCAATGATTAAAAAGAGATCAAGAGAAAGATATAAATGTGATCGATCGATCTAGGGTGCTGCATATTAAATCTACTTAGGATGTGATGCCCATTATGAGCTGTTATATATTCCTAATAGATGTATGGCAACGAGCTCTCAAAGTATGCTGGTCGCACGGACTATTCACCAGTATAAATGTTGCAGTGAGGAAAATAGGATTCTGTTTGACCCACCATGTCAAGTGGGAGTCTATGATAGTCTATGTTGGATTTTTCTCTGATGGGCCTAAGTAGGGCCTGTTCGCCCATGTTGGTTTTGTACCATCATGTGCGAGTGGGAGATGATGGATTTTTCCTTTTGATGGGCCTGAGTTGGCCCGTCCGCTCATGTTGGGTCCAAAAAAGGCCCGGCCCGTGAGTTGAGGGCCCATGGAGGAAATTATTAAAGATAAAGAAAAAATTAAGAGAGACGAAAGATTTGAGATTGAAGGGTTACGTATTCTAAAAGAAAAAGAAAAAGAGAGATTACACACTCTCTCTCTCTCTCTGACGCACGTCCTCTCTCAGAAGTCACGTCCTCTCACCCCCGCTTTCTCCTTAAGAACAGTACAGAAGAATCCTCTGGAGAACGGCGTTGATTATTCCTCTTTGATTCGCAGCACCGGGGTTTAGTCCGTGGAAACAAAGGTGCGTTCGTTTATGTGATGTGCCTTATGATCGGTGATTCATGAATTTATTGGGTTCGCTTCCGCTACGTTTGTGTTCAATTATGTGTCGAATCACTGTTTTGGGGATCCATTTCCTGAATCTCAAACCCTACACTAAGCTATGACCGATTGCTGACGTTTGAATGCCGGAAAAAAAAAATGAAAAGATTTGAGACAGACATCGATGTTATAATATTATGAAGACTCCGAGTAAGCCAGTCTTCGTTAGACTTTCCGAGGGAAGACTTTGACCCAAAAATCCCATGGAGAACCCTCCTAGCTACAGAGAAAAACAGGGAAACACCAAAATCAAAGCCGGTTCCCTGATTTGTCTTTCTTTCCTTCTCTCTTCGCTTCTGAAATTCCAACCAAAAGCAGTTCCCGGACTGCACCGATGTGTTGTGGACGATGAATTTGTGTCCTTTTTTCCTTGTTGAGAGCGATGTGTCCCTGTATCATTTTCTTCTTTGCATTTGGACTGTATCGTGTTCGATGCTGAATTTTACGTAAACGTTGCTGATATAAGTACATGGAAAGGCTGGACTTTCGTGCATGATTTGGACCTTATGTCTTCATTTAACTATACAACAGCCAATATATGGTAAGGCCATATTTTAATATCCAAGTAGGTATTTACAAGTGCTAAATAGTGCTGACTTCAACCATTTCGATGGTGTATATGGTTATATCCTCTCTGGTGCAATTTGTCTTTCTCTACTATCTTCACATTCTTCAACAAAGTCTCTTGGAATGAATCCACGGAACGTGCTGAGCTTTAGAGCCTCCCTATTTAAGGTGGATCAGTATTATCATCAGTTCGAGTATGTTCTTATTCGACTTTGTACTATCTTCCGGAGGTGAACCTGAAATTGACACTTGTTAGCCAAAGAACTGCGGTAGTGGTCCAATCATAAGCTATCCTTTCGGATTCCAAGCCTTCAACAACCTTGTTGTGGCTTTCCTGGCTTTGAGATAAAGTGGCACAACCATAGGCTGATTTATCAGACATCTTGATCTAGTTATGTCATCAAAGACATTTTGTATGGCGAGAACTTGTTCATAGTGGTGGATGAAGCGGTATTGAATGTGGCTGACTCCGCGTCTTCCACAACTACAACGAGTCATTTTCTGTCAATTCTACAATATCTAGGGCCAAGCCTGGTGGGGGGAACAATTCTTTTGCCGCAATAGCTAGTAAGTGTGATTACGTGAACTAGAATAGAGCGTTGTGCCAGTACTTGGTGGCCTCCTCGGTTCAGATACGAAACTAGAAGGTGAATCAAAGTGTCGAGCACCTAAAATTATTGGAGGATGGTTTCACATTGAATTGGATGGGGTACGACTGCATGAGGTGTCGAAGAAGTGGGGGGTAGTGCGGCTGTGGAAATAGCACAAGTGTGCCATTGCCCCTATCGAACACATTTCGAACATTATAGCGACGATAAGGTGTTGCAAATTATTCTAACTTAGGCTTTCACATTTTGCTCTTCTGGAAAGTTTTTCTTCACCATCTGGTTCCGATCCTCTGGAACAAACAGGAACAATCTATGAGAAAATCATATTACTTATGGTTTTATATCAATTCGCCTGCATTTGAGAATCATAGAATTTCAAATGATCTCTTTGTCTGCTTTATCTTTGTAGAATTGGTTCTTCTTATGCTTAACTCCAAAAACTTCAGCTTAATTTGTTTAGCTTTCTAAGGCGTTCTTGTGATGAGCTAGACTCGGAGTAGTATGACAGGACGGACTAAGATCATCATGGCAGTATGTGGGCGATGCTAAGCGCCTGTCTTTTGTCTTACATCGCCGAGGAGGGGAGTCCTGGGATGGTTTGTAAGATTTGGATTCCTCTAACTATGTGTGTGTGTGTGTGTGTGTGTGTGTGTGTGTGTGTGTGTGTGTGTGTGTTTTCTTGAGGTAGTATGAGTTGTCCCAAAAAGAACAAAATCACGAGGACTTAGTATTCAAAGCAGACAATATATGTACAATGGCGGGCTTAGGATCCTTGTAGTTCTTTTCTACCAACTCGATTACTCCATCTTGCTTACTTCCACTCGTCATTTCCACCGTAAGTTTTATATGTCGCATGGAAAAATAAACTACAGAGAGAACATAAGAGTTCAATCTAGCTGAAGTTGCCATGTCACTCCCCGGCCCTTCGAGCATGTGCCAATCCCTACTTGGTTGATATAATAGCGATGTCTTAGGACGCATCGCCGACCCATTTAATTAATATACGTATGCGGAAGCATATAAATAATCTCCAGACAATAAAATTATGGGATAGGAAAGTAGGGCCATAAATTTTTCAAACCAAAACCAACCTTTTATAAACACACACGTTTATTTACAACATCAGGTCGTTTGCAAAAATATCGGCTTAATAAAAAAAAAAAAGTAATGTCCTATGACTAGTGAGTCAGACAAGTTTCCCGATTATGTTTCCTTCACTTCCCAAACTCCAAGGCTTCGAGTTCTCCACGAACATTATTTAAGGACCTGAAAATAGTTATACAATAACCAGTGAGATAACGTCTCAGCGAGTTCTACCCCCTAAAACCCGATTAGGAATAAAAGATGCCCTAGGGGTTGCCTAAGCATAACTACGAGTCAGAGGGCTTACCTTAGCCTCAGTTTTCTTCCTGCAAGTCAGTTCAAATAATAAATACTAATAATCATATCAACCCATCAATTCAACCAATAGGATCAACTCGGCGATCAATCGATTTAGTCGATTACATGCCATCGAGACCATCACCCAATCATTTCGATTATTTATTCTCAACTCTTAGCCACAACTTAACATGCACAACCTAGATTAAATGATCATCACAGCCCCATTGGCAACTTTTCTAGGTTTAGTGGTAATTACGGCTCCATTAAGCAATTTTCTTAGATTTAGTGGCATCACGGCCCCACTCAGCAATTTTCTATATTTAGTGGCATCACGGCCCTCTTGGCAAATTTCTTATATTTGGTGAGATTTAGTAGTATCACGGCCCCACTCGGCAATTCTTAGATTTATAACCACATTATCCAATTTCTGGGATAAATCCTCATAATCACTAATCACATTAAAATTTCACAATCTGGTACTCGAATAAATAAATAGAGAGCACCATTACAATCAGCACAAAATTCCGGTCGTCAACTATCCTAGCCTTATTTCTGGAAAATAAATATATAAATAAATAATTACGGAAATTAATAAATAAATGCAAATAAATCCAATTTAGGCCCGTAATGCCTGATTGGACAACGAAACGGATTCGGAAAATTTCCGAGATTCGTTCAATAATTAATATAGCGTGTCTACTTGCTAAGTACACTAACTAACCACCTAACATGCATCGGCAGATAATTAAATCTCTATCCACCTAAACATGCTTAATATAATCTAATCAACCCTTCAGCATAATTAATTGACTAAGCATGGATTAGTGAGTTCAACTTACTTGTTTTGCGAAGACCCATTCACCACGACCACGGTGTGACGGCGGCCGAAATCCGAATTTTCGGCGGCGTTGACGGGCACTCGGACCGGGCCCAAAGGCCTTGCAAGCCCACAGCAAATTGCTGGGCTTGGTCTAGGCTTTGGCTTGGCTGCGGGTTGGGCCTGCTTCACGGGCCCAAGATGGGCTGAACTTTGGAGATGAGCTTCAAAACTGGGCTGGTCTTGTGGGCTCGCTGAAGTTGGGCTGCTGCAGGTGTGGGCTTGGAAACGCAAGCTGCTTGGCTGAAATGGTGTAGTGAAGATGGGCTGCTGGACCCGAGCAAAGAAGCAGCAACGGAGAGGAAGCAGCGAAGTCCACGAGCTGGCTGGTGATGCTCGAGCGTGGAAATGGGTCAGCCTTGCGTGAAGATGAAAGCTCGGTGGGGATTTTAATGTTGACCGAAGGAACCGAAATTGCTGGAGAACGCGTGGAGGCTTTGGTCAATCTTCGGTGGTCTTCAGCTGGGGAAATCTTGATCGAAGAGCTGAAGACGCGTGGATAGAGCTGGCGTGAGGTGGGGGGAAAACAGGTGCTGGCGATGCACGCTGAGAAAAGCGAAGGAAGAAATAGAATCAGTGTTGGTGGGCAGATACGTGGGCGATGCTGGCAGGTTGACTGAAGGGAGCAAACGGACGAAGGGAGAGAGAGATCGTGGGGCTGCAAAATGGAGAATTCGGTGGAGCTGGGTGCTGCTGCGGGGAATCTGTGGAGAGAAGAGCTGTTCGGTCCAAACAGTGAGGTGCTCGAGCAGAAACCAGGAATGAATTGAAAGAGCCGAAGCCGCGAAGGGGGGAGGAGTCGACGAAACTAGCGTGCACGGGAAGACTGAAGAGGGGAGGGGTAAAAGTCAAGGAAAATATCAACCTCATCAATGTTTGGTCCCCTTTAGTCTCCAATCTTATCTCTCAAGTCCCCAATTACTTTCTAGCTTGTAATTTCCAAGAATTAACAAACTTTGAAGCCCAAAATTGCTGCCCCTTGCAAAGCTCCGAATTTCCATTTTTGGTCTTTAATTTCGTCACTCAATTTCCCAAATTGAGGTCCAATTTCGAAGAAGAAAAAGCCCAAACAATTTTCTGTAAATCCCCGACACTCAAGGCTCGGCTTGGAAATCTAAATTTTCTTTAATTTGGCCCGTCCAAATTTCCGTTATTTTTCCGCAACGTTTGAATCGATTTTCCGTAAAAATCTCGGAATCTCCGAAAATTCTTCGGAGGGTGAGTTGACGTTCCTAAAATAGATCATTATATGATGGAATTTTCGATTTCTGAAATCGGATTCAAATTCGTAATTAATTTCAATCCGGCGCGCTTTTAGCATGACCTAATCTACCAGGTAACTTTTAGGAATTTTTGGTGCAATTGACCAGTGATCAATTTATTTCAAGTCACAATGTATATCTTCGACACATTGGTGACCCTCAGTTGTTGTGAAAATTTCGAGATTTCAATTACAAGGCATTGGGTACCAAAACGATAGAAAAATCGGTCTAGTGCCAATCGACAAGTATTTCATAACTAGGTGGATCACCAACACTTTAATCACATATCTCAGTCAAGTTGACCTATTTCCGATCTCTAATCGATTTCGACAGTACCGTAATGACCCTTGTAGATCAACACGGTTGAGCAATCAATTCATAGTCGAATTCTCAAGTCTATTGCATTAAAATCCTTTAATAGTTCCCCATATAGTCTAGTTATCTCATGAGTGATCAGCTTAGAGAATAACACTATAGACACGTCAATCAAATGTTCGATTTATTTAATCAAAAACTAAATATGAAAATTCAGGCTGTCACATCCCAAGCACATGTTAGCTTGAACGTCTCAAGCTGAATTAAATTCAAAATTATCTGTGAAATATTTATAGGTCCTCCAAAAATACTTAAGGAGGGATAGATACCTTCTTAATTATCATCATCTTGAGAATACTGTCTAAAAACTTTGTTCTTTTCCACCATCTCTTTTGTCTCTTGGGGATGGGTTGTCAGATATGATTGTTTCAATATATGCAATTTTGAACATGTAGAAGAGGATTATGCTAGAAGCCAATGGGAGAAATTATTAGAACAATGATACACTCAATCATTATTTCTATTCTTCAAACAGATGCATATTTCACTGGAAGTTCATCACTTTTCTCTTCTTCCTCCTCATTTTGCTACCATCCTGTCGCGCTCATCTTCCCGTGAAAGAAGTAGAGAAGAAAACCCAGGTCCTGTTCGCTTACTGAGGCCAAAATGGGTAGTGCAACCTGTAAATGATCAAGATCACATCATCATAAAATCAGTCAGGAATTAATGTTTATGGGACTCTTACTGTTTTGACCTCCTTAACATCGACTAGTCTTTATCAGAAGTAAGAGCCAATGGGCGGATCAGATGATCACTTCACCAGTTTCTTCCTTCACCACCAGTTGTCACCTGCCGTGTCTCTCCGCCTTTGACTGTCACGAACTCAAGTTGTCATAGTTCTTGACCTTCAAAGAGGTCAAGGGTGAAGGACGAGTCTCGGTAAAAATCGTCGCGGCTCCGGGGGTTTGAAATCGACCCAGGAAAGCCTATGGGAAAGCTTCGAAACCCCGTCAAACAAAGTTGGGAACTTCGCAAGGAAATAAAGTTGGCCACGGAAACAAAGGTGGCCATGGGCCCGTGGCCGATGGAGTGAAATCGACCGTGAGTCCTGAAATGGACGTTTTTTAGGCGAAGTATCGACAGTCGTAATTGATTTTTCCTCTCACTGAGCAAATATATGGTCCACCACGTTTACTCTTTCGGGTCCTCTACGCTCAATTGACCCAGTCAATTGGCGCGTTTGCGTGAAAAAAGGATTCAACGAGACATTCATATAATGCGATCTTCAGTTTGAGTAACCGTATCTCACTCGAGCCCCTTCTATCTCTTCTATACGCCATCAAAGCTTTCCTCTTTCCGACTGTTCTTGTGCTTCTATTTCCCCTCTAAAATTCCTGAAATGGGTGTCGATAGCTCCATCAGTTCCAAGGTTTTGCTTCGCCTTGTCATTGGCATTTTGACGATTCTTTCTTTGGAAGACTGGGTTGCATCAGGGACCTTGAATGATGACTGCAAGGCCGGTGAGTGCGGTGACGTCATGAAGGGTTGTTCCATCTGGAGCGACACTGAACCGTGTCCTAATCCAAGTTTTGAAAACGAGTGTCATGATAAGCCACTGCTCAATCTACGACCTTTTGGAGAGGACGCTGTCAGTTATGAGAACAGCTCTAAAAGGTTGAGCTCAGAGTTAGAGAGATCAGGCAATGCTTGTTTTGCTCGAATAATAAAGCCCAGCGAATTTCACCCTCCTGTTTCCAGCATTGAACCGCCCTCATCTCTTGGATTCAATGGGAAGCCTTTACTCCTAGCATTTCTCCATGATTGCAGCAGCTTCCCAGATTATTCAGATCCTCACTCGACTTGCCCCTCTGATGGCACCAACCGTTCTTATGTCGCTCTTATAATAGGTAGAGAAGAAGACCTACATCCTGATCTGTCGGTGTGCAAGAGTCATGTTATTGTACCTATTAAATTATCCGGACCGGATGGCGAGGAAATAGGAAATGATGACTACGAGGAGAAGTTGAAGAACGGGTTTAGACTGCAAGGGAATTTAACCTCCTGGAAGAGTTGCGCCGATTGCCAAAAAAGGGGAGGCAATTGCGGGGGACCGGATGGGCATTTCCAGTGCTTAGATTCTGGTAAAGATGATCCGCCTCCATACAAAAGAGGTAATATTCTTCGGTTAATTCCCCGTAATAGCAACCGTTCAAATTCTCGCATGTGTTTTTCGGCGAATGTCCTCGCCACGCTCTCCAAATTTGATGAGGACTTTGAAGGAAGAGGAAGAGCTTTTTGGCTTCCCTCTGTTTTCTGTTCTCAGTTCCTTTTTCCCACCTCGGCTTCATTCACCAAGCCATTATTTTTTTTTCTTTTTTATTTCTTTTGAACATTCTTTTGTAGATCTAAGGTGTGCTTGTTTTGGGGAAAATTTTATGACGAATGAAAATAAATTCCGTGGAAATAATTTTCAAGAAAAATGTATTTTACTCTTTTTGAATTAGGGAACTCATCTTCTTAATTTTAAATAAGCATGTTTTTTTTTTTCAACTGAAAATGATTTGACTGATCATTTTCAGTAAACCAAACACATTGAAGTTCGGAAAATTAGTTAACGGAAAATTCTTTCACCCTGACAAATACATCTTTAGTAGTTAGATGCATTCATGGCAATGTCATTTTCTTCCTCACATCAAAGCTGAAGAACTACTGGACAACATATCCAGATCATGGATACATAGTCTTGCTGCAGTTGCTTCTGTGGATCTCAACCCTGTATTAATCATATGTGCAGCTCAGTAAATAGTGAAATTTTTTAGAGTGTCAATGTTTGCGTAGGCTAGTTTTAACGTGAGTGTGGAGATGTGTCAAGGATTATAGATGATTACTGAATTTACGATGCAGAGGCCAGGGTATGATTCGATAAGAGAAGATACATGCCCGGAAAGGAAAACTAACAGGGGAAAGTTTTCTGTGCGTGGGTTTGCTTATGCTTGTTTTGCATCAGCTTAAAGTTTCAGTTAACACTATCGCCAACAATGCTCCATTAAGCTTAGTTCTGAAATTTCCTTGTGATATGTAAGATGAGGGAATATCTATTTGTTCCTGAGATGTATTATGTTAAGTGATATTCAAGTGATCAATAGGAATTTATGTTAGATCAAGGAAGCTGGTGTCTGTATTCCTGTTCTATAATTTTCATGATGTGGATAAGATCTGCATTTGTGGAATTCATATCTGACGCAAATGCCATCTTTTGGCACATCTCTGCTGCAGGAAACGACGCACCTTTGAGGATTGGATTAGGTCAGTCCAAACTTTATCATGGGGGACATTATACAATCCTTTGAGTATACGTCGGTGCATTAAGCATGTCTTGTGATTGCAAAAAAATGTGGTCAACACATAATTTGAGTACAATTACGATGCAAGAGCACAATGACACGCTTCGTACATTTGGGAACGCCTCACAGTCAAAAGTTTTCCTGAAATTTTCCATTTCCTCTACCTGCCACTGATGCAATTCAAATGGAACTTTTGTTCTTCAGGTTGTGGATTTGGTGCCTTCGCCAGTATTTTTCTCTGTTCATGCATCTACAAGATCCGCCACAAACAACAGCATTGCTTCTCAATATTCCGCTCAAGACATGCTTCTTCCGATTCTTCCTCGAAAGCAGATCTTGAAGTGGGCAATGTATACTTCAGGGTCCCCATTTTCACCAATGCTGAACTTGAAGAAGCTACTAACCATTTCGATTCTGCCCGGGAGCTTGGAGATGGAGGTTTTGGAATTGTGTACTATGGTAAGACCTTAACGAAAGAAGCTAATTAGGCAGCCTGCATATAAATGGCGAGAAATTCTAGAAACCACTAGGAAGCTAAGAGGGTCATTTTCTCCTGAACAGGCAAACTTCGAGATGGCCGGGAAGTAGCTGTTAAGCGTCTATACGAGCGCAACTATCGGTGGGTGAAGCAGTTCATGACTGAAGTCCAAATCCTAACTCGCTTGCGCCACAAAAACCTCGTCTCTTTATACGGTTGCACTTCGCGGCACAGCCAGGAGCTCCTACTGGTCTATGAGTACATCCCGAACGGCACAGTAGCTGATCATCTGCATGGGGAGCGAGCGAAGCAGGTCTCTCTCCTGTGGACTACTCGTATTAGCATCGCCATAGAAACGGCCACCGCATTGGCTTACCTTCATGCGTCTGATACTATCCACCGCGACGTGAAGACTAATAACATCCTCCTTGACAATAACTTCAGCGTCAGAGTAGCAGATTTTGGCCTTTCTCGGCTGTTCCCCAACGATGTGAGCCACGTGTCAACTGCTCCTCAGGGGACGCCAGGTTATTTGGACCCCGAGTACCATCACTGTTACCAGCTCACGCAGAAGAGTGATGTCTACAGTTTTGGGGTTGTGTTAGTGGAACTCATATCGTCCATGCCGGCAGTTGATATAAGCCGAGACAGGCACGAGATTAATTTGGCCAACTTAGCAACTAGCAAGATACGGAACCACGAGTTCTGCGAATTGATCGATCCAAATTTGGGGTTTGAGTCGGATCCCGAAATCAATAGGATGATCATGGCTGTGGCCGAGCTGGCTTTCAGGTGCTTGCAACAGGACAAGGAGATGAGGCCCTCCATGGAGACTGTCCTGGAGGAGTTGAAGGCAATTTCGAGCGGGACACATGAGCCTGGCAAGTCGAAGGATGTGAGCTATGATAACAGCACCGGTCAAAGCGAGAACCCGCCTCCTTCGCCGGAATGTGACAAGGTGGAGCTGTTGAAGAATATGAAGTCGCTGACTTCACCTGTTTCCGTGACTCAAAAATGGGGAAGCAGTGGTATTTCTTCTGTACGTAGTGGTTAATATGTAGTCCTATCTGTTCTCTCCTGCAAATTTCCCTTGTCCATCTTTGTTTGCTTGCATCTGGGTATTGGTTTCTAGCTAATATTATGAACGATGTAGATGATATAGCAGGTGATCCAGTTTTCCATTTTGGTCTTCATTTTTCTGTTTCAACGTGTCAGTACTTCTGTTGAGGCTAGAGGAGGATTTGATGTAAATACTACATAGTAAGGAGCACTTTCCTATAGCATGAATAAAGGATTGTACACATACTTGCCATTGTGCCTCTCTTTATCGCAATATTTAAGGCGTTTGAAGTGTCTTCCCAGATCAGGGTTGAAACATCGAAACTTTCGGATGATCTTTTCAAAACAGCTTACGGCATTATCGGATTTGCTCCTTAAAAGAACACAATATCATGCCAGAAGTAATGTCAAGTCTCATCCTAGAAACAGACCTCGGATAATACGTGATAGCTCGATCTTTGTTGGAGTCTAGTAATGAAGTTCCTTAACCTTCGAACTTGCGAAGCGAGAGTTTCATGTGGCAGTAGACGCCATCAGGGAAGGAACTTGTCATATTCTATGTGTTGAGGTGGTTTCACAGACCTCATCATTTATGGAAATGGAAATCCAAACCATCGTCGCCCGTATTGGACACGTCACAAGGAAGGCTTGTTCTCACAGGGCTAATCTGCATAAATAAAGTACGAGACAGATTTTTCTGCGGAGGCTCGACTTTTTTCACTCTTTTCACTGTTTTCTCCCCTACGTTCCAAAAGCACAAGCCTCAGCATTCTGCGGTCAAAAAGTTGGGAGGACCAGAAGCTTTTTCCATCATCAGCTCATCAGTTACATCGCGAGAATCGTAAAACTACCCTTTAACTTAAAGAAACTGCATTCTCACTCAAAACTCTCTCTCTCTCTCTCTCTCTCTCTCATCTCGCTGTGCGTTTCTTTTGTTCTTTTGCGTTCAAAAGTCATTCTTTCTTTGAGAATTGTGAAAGACGATTTCTGAAAAGAAAAAGGGAGATCATCCACCAAGAACACGAAGAAAAAGATTGCAAAATCGCGCGGGTTCTCCAGCACATGACGATCCCTTTATTATGCTCTCAAGCAATCAAAAACATCCTCCAGGACACTGTAGTAATATTTCATTCAAATTTCAAAAGCACTGAAACCCAAGTATCCACAGCGAGGCATATATAAGGAGTTCCCCGAAAAACAGAGCATCCTCAGGAAGAAAAACAGAGCGGGGAAAAGATGGCGACTCTGCAGAAGTTCAAGCTCTTTGCCGCCCAGTGTGGCGTCGCCCCGAGCCCCACGCGCAGCCCGGGAGCGAGCCCCGTCGTCCAGCTCCGCCGCCAGAGCCAGCAGAAGACCACCCTGCGGATGCTCTTCACTCGCGGCGGAGGCATCGGGGCACGGGGGGTCGACTCAGTTGAGCCAAGAAGAAGCTTTGACACGCCTGGATCAGGCCGTGAGAAGAAGAAGAAGAGTGCGAGCGGGCGCACTCTGAAGGACCTGTTCGTGTCGCCCCCGCCAAGCCCGGAAAGAGATGACGATGGAAGTGGAGGCGCCAGAGGAAATGGACGTGGTGGGGAGGAGCTGTTTCCTTTCCATGCCGGCAGTCTAGGCGGCCTGATTGCTGGGCCGAGTTCCCCGAGGCCGGTCTTCATGGGGTTGCGGTTCAGGTCGCTGATGCTCAGGAAGGCTTGGCGTCCCACGCTGGAAACAATACCCGAGTGATATGCACATGCGGATCGAAAATTTTGCTATGAATCGTGACAGGGGCCGCCGTTTGAGTGGCAGATCAACTTGTTCTTCCCACTCATTCGCTAGACTCCCATCTCGATCTTTTCTTTGTGATTCGCGTTGCATATTTCTGTTCGGTCTCATGTCAATGCAGACGAGATTTTAATGAAATCAATCGCCATGAGTTTTGCAAACTATCGTATCGTAAGTTACATTGTCGTCGTATTGTCCATCAGTTAAAATTGTCGTCCGTCAGGGCCTTACGATGTCGCATTATAGGAGAGTCCGAGGTAACCCTATCCAAAGAGCCAGAGAGAAAAGGACCGAATACTAATAGTCGACAGTCCAAAGATTGTAGCTCTACAGTCGAGGCAATTCGCCGCTCGATGGCACAGCCTTGGAGCACGAGACGTTGGAACAGTTTGGCCGCGTTGCGAATGAGCAGGCCGCCCAGAGCCACTCCGCCCAGAGCCACTACCGATGCCATCTCCACTATAACCATAAAAACCTGAGCAAGGCCACCGTTCGAGTTCGATCCCAACCCATTTTTTCCAGCCGAAACTGAGCGACGTCTCTCTCGGAAACTGTCGAGGTTACGGAGGAGAGGGAGAGAGCTAAATTGTGTAATAAAAGTAGTGAAGGATCCTTACAAGAACCAAAGTGTGACGAGTAAGATGAGTATTGATGCAGTGAAAAAGGGTGTAAAATCCTAAAGAATATAGAATCAAATCTAATATCATTGCGGCTCTGTTTGTTTTCTTTAAAATGTTTTGCGAAAAATTGTTTTCCTAAATTTCTGGTGTTTGGGGCGTGAAAAATCAAGTGGCCAGGAAAAACATTTTTGGACAACAGAAATTACTCTTCTAAAACTGGGGAGAATGACTTCCCCTTTTTGAGAAAAGGAAATTATTTTCTTCATCTTTCTCGCGCAACCTAGGGCTTCTTCGTCTAGTTCCTCGTCTCAGGAGCTCCTCCTCCTTTGCAGCCTCGCGCTTCTCTTCTAGATAGCAGAGCAAAGAGGATGCCCCATCATCACTCTGGCTTTGAGTCATCCTTCACAGTCCCAAGTCGATCATCGCTCGACTTGCTGAAGTTTCACGTCCATCGGTTCTCTAAAGTCTGAATTCCAGATCCAGGTCGATCTCCACTCCCTCATCTCTGAGTAATTTTCTTATTTCTAGTGCGACTGTGTCTTCATTCACGTCAAATCAAATGTGCTTGTTGATTATTGTCGTACTTCACTTGCTTTGGTGGGGGTCAAGTTCAGTGGATTGATGATTTAGTTTCTGTTGCTTTTAAGGACAGTCAGGTATCGTTTTGGTGGGTTGGGTTCATGTCCACTTCGTTTGCTCATTGATTTACGGTCTGGGGTGGTTTCTGGTAATAGTGAAACTTTTTATCCGGGGAAGCTACTGAGAGCGTTTGTTCATTGTACTTATAGGGGTTCATATAATTAAAGGTCGAAATATGTTTGTGGGTTGTGTTTGAGTCGAGTGAGAGGTGAAGAGGGTTTGAAGGCTGAAGTGTTTGGGCTTTATATTAGTTGTGATTGCGATGTTACTTTCTACTCCATGGAGAGGGCAAGGACTACATGAGGGAATTGCAAGGCGTTGGTGGGAATTGCTTTGAAGTGGCTGAGACAGAGATGGGGAGCTGATATTTGTTGATATAAATAAAAAAGTAGCGAGAAGTTCACGGGGAATTTCAGGTTGCCCTAGCATGCGAAGATGGATTGGATTAGGCCCCGATGGAGAACGAAGTGCTCCCTGTCATTGTTCCAAAGGTGGAGGAGAAGAAGCCTGGGGTCAAGGCCATTGCAATCTCCGGTTGAGAGTTGGTGAATTTACTGTCCTCGTTGCAACTTGTGTCTATATATAGAGTGTATGTATATGCTGTGTTCTGTAGGGGTTTGTGTGTCTGAGTTGGGAGTCTCAGTCCTCTTGCGTCTGATATGGCCATATTATAACTGTCATGACTTTCTACTGGTCATGGGATTTGACGTTATGATTTCCTAACATCTGTTAAATGTGATATTGGTTCCTCAAAGTATTGTTTCCCCCCTTTTTTCTGTGGTATCGATTGATAGTTTGTTCTATGATGATGATGCACCGCCTTAGCATGCCGCTTTTCCAAACAGGAGTTCAATTAGTTCATTCTTTTCGTTATGTTCCATGAAGGATCCCTAAAAAAATGTAAGTGTCGTACTGTGCACATTGTGATCATTTTTCCAACTGGGTTTGGGGGTGCCTGTAACATGCATTGAGATGAGCTAGTAACTTTCAAGATGAAACCAGGCTCAAAACCATATTTCTCCTTTTGAGCTCAGCACGAGGTGCAGGTTTCCTTCTACTTCAGTCTATCGAATTTATCAAATAACAATACCAGATATCCCAACAAGTTTTCTATTGATGGTAGATAATTTATCAAGTACTCAGTTCATGTGCATTAGCTATTAGCGCCAGAGTCCTGGTTCATCGAGGCTGGCCTAGGTCGCTAGTGGCTGGGACTAAGAAATCCTGGCTTTTGCTACTAAGACCCCAGTGCTTGGGCTTGGGAATCTCAGTGGCTAGGCCCATGTCCCCTGAGGTTGAGACCAGTCCTCAATGCTCGAGCTAGGATCGTAAGTACTTAGAAATAATCTACGGATTCCTTCTCACATGAATAGTGTATGTCTATTTAGGAAAACAAAACAAGTTTCCTTTATTAAACAATGAAAATATTTTTTAGCTCATTTCCAAGTTTTAGCCATTAATAGGAAAATGTTATCATTTCCTAAAAATAACTTTTTGGAAAGGATTTTCTAGAAATGTCACATTTTTAGTGAAATAAACTGAGCTTAGACATTGTGGGTGTGTGCTTTGAGAAATGGCCAAATAGAAGCTGGTGGATTTATAATGATCCAATTTAATGAGGTAAGGGAGTAATTTTCAAGGCGTTGTAACAAACTTTTAGGATAGTAAAAGGGTACGTACATAAATAGTTTTACCCTCTAGCTGTGCATGTAAAATTGGAATTCACAATGAGAGTCCACTGATGTAATGGCATCTTAAAAACTTCGAAGTAAATTTTAGTTGCGTTCTAGCGAGAATGTCACTAGAAAGGGTGACGTCTTGAGAAAGAAAAAGCACTCGCATGCCAACTAAAAATCACGAGGCTCCTTATTAAGTGGGCAATACAATTAGTGAGGTTAGGATATTATAAGGACCACGACCTAACGATGGCTGCTCTCGTCAACCAACCTAAAACATAATAATCTAAAGTCTATTACACTTTTACCAATTCAGTTCTTTATTTTTTAATCATACTAATTAAGCCTTCAACTTTTTCATGTTTTATCAATTGAGTCCATCTAGTCAATTTTGACTTAAAATCACTAACGTGTATAATAGTTATCGTGTGTAATATGGCCAGACATTGATAAGTTTTAATAATATTTTTATTAATTTATTAATATTTTTATTTATTTTTCCTTTCTTTACTTTTTTTCTTTTTTCCCTTCTTTTTTTTTTTCTTTTTTTCCCTTTGCCGGGCCTCTCGAGCAAGGGTTGCCCTTGTTGGATCGAGCAAAAACCAAAAGGAAGAATTTTTTTCGAGGGGAAAAGAAGGGTAGCCTTGCTTGAGGCTGGTGGAGGGAAAAATGATAAAAAAAAAAAAAAAGTAAAGAAGGAAAATAGAAGAAATATATATATTAAAATATTACTAAACATTGTTCATGTCAACGTTGGCCGTGCCTGATCATGCTATGTGAGACTGCCAACATTAATGTGAGCAAATTTAGGCTAAGATAAGCTAGATGGACTTAATTGATAAAATGTAAAAATATTTATAACTCAAGTGATAAATTAAAATGTTGAGAGGTGAATTGACAAAAGTGTAATAAATTTAAAATTTTATAAATATTTTTTTCGATGGTGGACTCTAACTAACACGGACATGCGATACATTGACATATCATTTTTCAAAAATAGAGAATTTTGACACATTGAAATACATTGTATATCAAATGTATATTTTTATATATACATGATAAATTATTATTTTTAAATAAAATTAATTTGATTTAAATTCACAAATAAATAACTAATAGAAAAGAACTTAGAATGAATTTGCACTAAAAACATTAATCTACATTTGTTAATATCATTTATTGTTTCAATTTGACAAATTCAACTATATTCCATTGAAATAATCTATGAAACTTGGTAAAGAAAAAAAAATACAATCCACATTCCACAATTAAAAAAATACATTCCACATTCCACTATTAAATTTAACATTTAACGATAACTCGAAAAATGATCCATATTTTACCATCAAATATACTAAGAAGTCTTTCCCCATTTTTTTTTTTCTATATTTACATTTTGACCCCTCATTTATTAGAAAATTTTAAAATTGACCGTGTATGTGTTGGAATCACATGTTGGAATTCCAGACTCATGTGTCAAGGCATGTTGGGGGAGTTGATCATATATTAGAAAAAATCTGACACATGTTTACCGCACGTTAGACTCGTGTCGGAGTGTCGGACACGGCACGAAAACTCCCGAAGAATGTCGGTGCTTTTTAGGGTGGACTTGATGATATTAATCGTTGTAGTGGTTGCCATGGTGGGTTGGTGCTTGTGCAAGTAGGGTAGTCTTTTAGTTTAGTTTTTCCACTTTTAAATCCAAATTTTAGTTGATTCTTCTTTTCTTTCGACATAGAAAGATATCCTAAATTTGGTATGCATACCCACTAGCCCTTCAATAGGCTCATAGTGATATTGAGTATCAAATCCATATTCTCCAATATCCATAAATCTAATTCATAATCTGCATTTCATTTTCTTAAAGCAATCATATAGTTTTTCGTAATTTAGTGAATCAAATAAAATATACTCCGTGAGATATTTTTCATAACGTTTCGATTCATAAGCCCTTGATGTTTTGAAACGTTTCTCATAAAAAGTTTCTCAAATCATTATAGACTCATTCCAAAAACCAGTTCTCAAGTCATTTCAAATATTAAAAGGTACTAATTGCCCGATCTATACTTTTGTGCAACAAACATGTCTTGATTACTTGGATGATACTCAAATCTTTATCTTTTTCAAGACATGACTTTACAAATCTATAGAAGATATATAACACCATTCACCTAGATATGCCCTAAATTAAATAACAAAGCCCACTTGATCTAACGAACTCACATTCATAACATATAAGTGAGAGATAGCATCAAAACTAAGTAAAATGCTATCTCAACTACGGTTTGGTTAAACTAAGCTTAAACGCTAACAAAATAAGAAATCGTTTACCTAAAGCGATTACTCAAACTTAAACACTTACCCGCGAGACCCTAAAATCTCGCTCCAATAAAACTGTTATGTCAAAAATGATTTCCGTCAAAACTCATGACTCTATAATGTCATAATCCATCATTTCCACAAAAACTTGAAGTTTCATAACCCAAAATTAGACTTCGTGGTTCAATTTCTACATAACTTCAATTTTAGCTCTCTTTTTTAAAACTACCTCGATTGGATGAATAAGAGGCACGAATACTTATCGGGCATTGTGATACATAATTGATCTGATTTGGTGGAGTCTATATGGTGAAAACTCCTCCTTTCTTCCTCCTTTCCCTCTCACTTTCTTTTTCTTTTCTCTCTTTCTTGGCTTGCTCTCCGTCTCGAACGCTCATTTTTCCTTTAAAGAGCTTCAGTCCTCTTTCCTTTATTTGTTGACTTTTCAACGTCTTTTGCTTCCTTTTTCTTTTCTTTTTTTCTATAACAATGTGTCCCATCACCACCTCTTTGAGTCAAAGAGATATGGCTTGATATTACAGGATCCGTCAAACCCGACCCGACACCTTTGAGTACTGATTTCAACACTTTTTGCTACTTCTTCTGGAAATCAAATGCTGCCTTGTCCTTCGACGAGTCACATTCCGGTGATTGCACCTCAATCAGCCACCGAACGTGCCTGTACACATGATTAGATCCACGCGGCAAAGTGCCTTCCACGTGATCAACTGCACCAGCAACGTGCAGTGACGTTTATTGTAGTAATGCCTAGACGGTCAATCCTCACCGGATTTTTAAACTCCTAGCCTGAGAAAGGAAAGCAGAACACAAGAAAGAGGAAAAAATACATGATAAGTACCAAAACTTAGCACGAAAGAATACTTAAGTATCAAAAATTAGAAAAGTGAGACACTTAAGTGCCATCTTCTACAAATTCCACTGAAAATCTTACGTGGTGATTTTTTATTATTTTTCTCATCTAAATGTCTCGCTAGAGAGCCGAGCAAAGAAATGCAAAAATGACGTCGTTTTTGTATGTATTCAAATTTTAATATAAAAATTAATTTATAAAAATAATAAATAAATAAATAAATAAATAAATAAATAAATAATATATATATTTTAAAGAGAGAGGAAGAAGACGGTTGAAGGCTGAGCCCTCGCCATCGCCGCTTCCCCACCGTCGCCGAGAAGGGTCGGCAAAGGTAGGGGGAGGATCGGTGAGGGTCGGGCGGCGGCCCTTGGCCCAACCAAGCGAGGGTTCCCGACCCTCACCAAATCTAAGGGAGGGCTGCGACCCTCACCCCAAATTTGGGCGAGCACTCGCAAGCCCTCGTCACCAGTCGGTCGAGGTCGCCAACCCTAGCCAGGGCCCCACAACCTCGGCTGACGTTGCCCCCACCGTCGTCGGCCCTTCCTGATGACCACATCAATGAGGGCTTAGCCCTCAGTCGCGTGTCTCCTCTCTCTCAATCCTTTTTCTTTTAATGTTTTAAATAAATTTAGTTTTAAATTTAATTTAATTAATTTTATATTAATTATTTACCACGTTAGAGACAAAATTATGTCATTTTTGCATTTGTCTAGCTACGTCAGCGTACAAAATCACGTCATTTTGCACTTATTTCATTAGAAAAATCGCAACGTCAGCATTTTGATCGAATTTTATCGCTGTGGCATTTAAGTGATCAATTTTGCTTCGATTTTGACACTTTTAAGTGTCAATCCGTGCCAAGTTTTCTACTCTAGATATCTGGCACTCTATAAAAAGAGATTTCAAGCTCTCGAAAATTTAACTATTGATGTGGTTGGCTGAATTGGTTAAGACTTGCTCCATGGTGGTTTGAAGCCATCACGGGTTCTTAAGTCTCCAGATGCCTCTCGATCTTAGGATATTCTGGTCTGTCTGTAGAGTGAGTCCAGCTTTGTATAGCGGGTTCAGGGACTGCTTCCGCTTTACTCCAACTCATATTCAGTGATGTGATGATGCTGGATTCCATCGAAATGAGCGGTAGCTACGGTCAAAGCCCCAGGAACGAGCGACTCGAGAATGCCAAATAGAAGCCGGCGGGCCTCATTCCGATAAAGTAAGGGAGTGGTTGTGGGGCCGAGAGGCTTGAAACAAGAAGTTCGGGTCGGCAATAGCTACAGACACTAAAAATGTATTTCCCGAACTTATGTATGCTATATTAGTAAATGAAATATGAACAAAAAGTTCCCGAATGGGTGGGAGTTGAGGTCTTTGATTAGTATTTCTTGATAGTTTAATTAAGCTTCCATTTATTCAAAGAAAAATTATTTTCGAGAAATTATTCTCTCATGTTCCAGTATTTGAATAACGAAAAACTATTTGATTAATGCAAAACATTTTTTATGAAGTAAAAATAAATTTAGACGGGAAAAATAATTCCCCTTTCTAATAAGAATGAAACCACCTGCCGTGAATCATCAAACAAAAAAGAATCTAACAATCATTTTCACGGATAATATTTCATATAGAGACAAATCCTGAAATTTTAGTCAAAATAAAAATAAAAAGAGAAAAAATCACCAAAAATCTCAAACTTTGCCCAAAATGACAAATTTACCTCAATTTTTTTGTGATGTGACGTGACACATTTATAATCAAACTTTTTTTCGTGATACAAAAATCCCTAACTTATATTCACGTGTGGCACATTTATCTTAAACTATAAGATATTTTGGTCTTTTTATTTTTATTTTTAAATTTTATTTTTATTTTTCTTCTCTCTTCCTTCCCCCTACCAGGCGGAGGGGAAGCCAGTGTCTAGTGAGGGCTGCCTCGCTAGTGTCGACGAGAGAAGAAAAAAAAAAAGAAGATGAAAATGCCCTAGATGAAGTAAATGTGTCGCGGTTTGCAAAATTGGAAGTTTTCATGCCACAAAAAAAAAAAAAAAGATTTTGAGGTAAATTTATCACTTTGGACAAGATTTAGGATTTTTAGTGGTATTTTCCCAAATAAAAAGAAATCTCCCATTTCTTAGAAAAACCTTTTATTTCGAACTACGAGAGCAATCAATTTACTTGGAATCCCGCCCGCGATGCTGTAGAAGACAGTCATCCTCTTCCTCCAGCCTTGAGCTTCGATTCGGAATCAGTTCTCTTCCGGGTTGCCAAAACGTCGGCCGGACGAACGATTTTCCCTGCTCCGGAGCGGAGGAAGCGATTTGAATTGCTGCATCGAAAGGGAGAGAATACAGGAGGAGGGCAGCTGGAAGGAAGAGGAGAAGGACAGCGATTTTTCGGGCGACGAATTGAATCCTGCCGCATTCATCAAAAACTGCTTTTCCTGGAGTTCTGAATCTAGTCGCGCAAGGAAAGCTCGAACGGGACTCGTTTCGCATAGCCCAAAAATAGCGAAATTACTTTCGGATTTTGCTCACAAGCTCCCTCAGCGTCTGTTGGAAGAACACTTCATCGCCCTGCTGCAGTCATGTAGGACCAAGAAGCGGCTCCATCAAATCCACGCCCAGGTAGTCTGTCATGGCCTCGAAGGGAACCATTACGTCGCTCGAAAATCGTCACGGCTTGTGCTCAGGTCAAGGAAATGGGGTATGCCCATCACGTGTTCGACCGAATTCTCGACCTGAATGTTGCTCTCTGGAACGCCATGCTCAGGGGGTGTTCCCAGAATGAATTGAACAGGGAAGTCGTTCTCTTGTTCCGTCGAATGAGGAGCGTGGGCGTGATGCCCAATTGCTTCACTTTCCCTGTCGTGCTCAAATCTTGCGGCAAGATTAATGCTTTGACGGAAGGCCGGGAAGTGCATTGTTTTGTGATCAAGTCTGGTTTTAAAGAAAATCCTTTTGTCGGCACCACCTTGATTGAAATGTACTCAAGTGGGGGAGAAGCTGGTCCTGCTTACAAGGCCTTTGGTGAGATGATTGAGAGGAATGTAGTTGCATGGACTTTGATGGTGAATGGGTACCTCTTGTGTGGAGATATAGTTTCAGCAAGGCGTCTGTTTGACTTGGCTCCTGAACGTGACATAGTGTTATGGAACACCATGATCTCCGGTTATATTGAAAATGGGGACATGGTGGCTGCGCGGAGGCTTTTCGATGCCATGCCCAGTCGGGATGTTATGTTGTGGAACACTATGTTAAATGGTTATGCTAATAATGGAGATCTCGATGCTTGTGAAGTGATGTTTGATGAGATGCCTGAACGGAATATTTTCTCATGGAATGGCTTGATTGGAGGATATGCCCGTAGTGGTAATTTCTTGCAAGTCTTAGCCACTTTCAAGAGAATGTTGATTGAAGGCACTGTGAGCCCTAATGATGCCACTCTTGTGACTGTTTTGTCTGCGTGTGCTAGATTAGGAGCTCTTGATTTGGGTAAGTGGGTACATGTTTATGCTGAGGGCCATGGATATGGCGGGAATACATATGTTGTAAACGCTCTGATTGACATGTATGCAAAATGTGGGACTGTAAAGAATGCCCTTAATGTGTTCATCAATATGTGCGCAAAGGACTTGATTTCATGGAATACCATAATAAATGGTTTGGCAATCCATGGCTGTGGAGCTGATGCCTTGAGTTTGTTCCAGCAGATGAAATGTGCTGGAGTTAAACCAGATGGAATCACATTCATAGGCGTCTTGTGTGCCTGCACACATATGGGAATGGTGGCAGATGGTTTCTCATACTTTCAGTCCATGATTGATGATAACTCGCTAGTGCCTCAAAAGGAACATTATGGCTGTATGGTTGATTTGCTTGCTCGAGCTGGTCTTTTGGTCCAGGCTGTTGAGTTTGTGGATTCGATGCCCATAAAAGCCGATGCTGTAATCTGGGCTACTTTGCTTGGAGCCTGTCGGCTACATAAAAATGTTGACTTGGCTGAATTAGCCCTCCATCGGTTAAGTGAACTTGAACCTGGAAATCCTGCCAATTATGTTATGCTTTCAAATATATACGGGGACATTGGAAAGTGGAAGGATGTGGCAAGATTGAAAGCTGCAATGAAGGATACTGGGCGTAGAAAACTTCCTGGATGTAGCTTGATTGAGGTCAATGATGATATTGTTGAGTTCTATTCCCTGGATGAGAGGCATCCTGATAGTGATGAAATATATGAAGCTTTGGACGGTTTGATAAAACTATCGAGGTCATCTGGGCATTCATCTGAGCTAACTGTGTTTGAGCAGTGAACTTATAGAAGAAGGGGCAAATCTAGACAAAGTCAATCAAAGTTACCGACTTGTATTAAGTCGCTTTCTTTTGTTGTGAGGTGTTTAATACAGGTATGATTATTTCGATTTTGGGGGAAGGAAGAGGGATCATCATGACATATACTTAAGAAAAAAATTAGCGGTTACCTTCTCAGCCATTCATATTTGTTTTTTTTTTCCTGTTGTATAAAATCTTCAGAGGAATCAGTTTGTTCTTTTTTTAGGAGAAAAAGGTACAGGTCTCTAAGATACATACATACATACATAAATATACATACATATATATATATATACATATATATATATATATATATATATATATATATATATATATATATATATAATTTGAATTGATCCTTATAAATGTAAATGAAAATGTTGATGCGATTATAATTTTGCCATTAAATGTAGATTTTCTCAATCGACGAGGCTTTCAAAATCTTTTGACAAATAAAAAGCAGGTATACACAGAGGATCTCGAGCGCCCATCTGTTGCGCTTAGTGTGGCGAAGACTGCCGTGTGGCAAGGGCTAGGCGATGTGTCGTCAGGGTTGTGCAACCTTGGCAGGTCCATCTCACCAAGGATTGCACAACCCCGGTGATCGCCTTTTTCGGGTTTGTAACGGGAAGTCTCTGTTTTTGTCTTTCTATTTATTGGGGCTTGAGTTTATTTTATTTTATGCTATTTTAACGCAATCAACACGAAAGACTTTATATTTAGTCTCGAATCTACCCCGAATTTGATGATTTTTCCATCTGCTACAATTCCGAATCTCGACTACCTAATTCTTGATTTTGTTTGTAATAACTATACCCGTTAAACGGGTGGGTCGGGTCGGGTTTGGGTCGGGTCATAAATGGTCCGACCCAAATCGACCCATTAACCCATTTATGACCCGTTTATTACAATGTAAAAATTTTGACCCATACCCGACCCCCATACCCAACCCATACCCGACCCATTTAACTAAACTTAATTTATTATAGATATATATATTTAAAAAATGGTATCGCTAAAATAATTTTATACAACACAAATTTAATGTACAATTTTTATAATTTTTAAAATAATTATTTTTAAAAATCGAATTTTAATTATTTATTTTTTAGAAATAAATTATTATTATTATTAAATATAATTTTTCTTTATCCTTTTTATTTTTCTTCTCCTTCTTTGGCCGGTCACCGACCACGACGACGGCTGGTGGCCGGACCCACGGAGTGCACTGCGTTGAGGAGAAGTTACTGACCATCAAAATGAAATGGTCATCAAAATGATTTAAAATCAGGAGACCTTCCTCGGACAATAACAGAGCTTCATTTAGACATTTTTGCAAACACACGGAGTGCACTGCGTTGAGGAGAAGTTACGCCAGAACTCAGATCTAGACCTGTGACGCCGAAGAAGTCAACTCAGTTGGACATGGAACCCTCAAGAACCGGAGAAACCAAGCCAGGCTTGTCCTTTAAACGGAACAAGGTAGAGCTGAAGGGGCTCGTGTGGGTGACCGTTCAACGAGGAAGTCCCTACCCGGCTCTGAGACGACGACTAGAGGGCGAGTTCGAGGTGAACCGCGGCTCTGGCCAGCTCCAAGCCAAGATCCTTGGGAAAGAACGACTCAAACTAAACAACCAAAGAGCATTCGCGAGATGCGGGCAACGACTTAACGGAGATACGACACCCAAAACGCCAAGAGCCCCTACCGAGATAGTGACCGTGGAAATAGAAGACCAGGTTCATTCCATACACGAAAACGGGATGAACCGTGATCTCACCTCCTTCGACCCCGTCAAGCCCCGAGATCATTGGAAGACCGCACTGACGACGACGATGATGACGACGACCAGCGATTCCTTTAAAGAGCAACCAACCAACGATTCCTTCTTCTCGAGGACGACGCCCCCGTCCTCTCTGCTGGTCGCCTCCCCGACCAAAATTCTCACTTGACAATTGCTGCCGCAGCTGCTGCAACTTTGTCTCTACTGTACAAGCATCCTTCCTCGCTCGTCTCCGCGAGCGTGAAGAAAAGATGGGGAAAGAAAGAAAAGGGGTAGTCGGGCGTGGAGAATCGAGATCGCAGGACGTGGGTTAATCAGGTGAACCCATCTTCAGACTTTAATGGGTTTGTAAATGGGTACCCATTTAAGACCCATTTATTTTAGTTCTTTTATTTTTAAAACCCATCAGGGTGTCTTAAGAAATGAGGCCGGCCCATTAACGACCCATTTATGCTTAAATGGATCCATAAATGGGTTGCACAACCCATTTAACACCTCTAGTAATAACCAATGGAGTCTCTCAAGTCTAGCAGGTGTCTCGTCCTATTTTTGATGCGAATTAAGTCCATGCTCCCACCTTCAAGCTGTGGTGGTGATGATTTGCTGGTTTGGGGCAGCAATAACAATGTTTCATGCACTGTTAAAGAAGCTTATGAATCGATTTGATCGAGACATCATTTGCCCATTGATAGACTCTGGAGTTTAGTGTGGAAATGGATGGGCCACAAAGGATTAGAAGCTTCTTGCGGTTAGTTTCTCACCAATGCCTAATTATATTAGTGGGGATTCCTTTGCGCTTCTTGTCCGCAATCTGGTAAAAGAAGTTAATTGGCCACTAGTTTTTGGTGTAACTTGGGGCATTTTTGAAATTGGAGAAACGAGATAATTTCAAACGATCTTCTCTTCCTGGCGCACCTATGGACTTGAGTTTGGGATATGTTAAGGACATATGACTAAGAACAGAATGTCTTCTTAAAGGAAGAAACGGGATATGTTTGTAGGTTTGACTGTCTCTCCTTTTGGTTGGATCAATCTCAATACAACAGAGCTCTAAAGATAACCTGGGATCAACTTTAGTAGGCGGTCTTCTTCATTATGAATTGGGCAATTGGCTTGTTCTGTGGAAGTGTGTTGTTTGCTCAAAGCAGAACTTTGGAGTATATACTTGAGACCATCTCATTGAACATTTACAAACTTATTGTGAAGGTGGACTCGCAAGCAGCTATTTTTCTTCTTCAAAAATCAACTCCCTCTCTCAATTTTGGTGACATTCTCCTTTCTTGGATTGGGAAAATGATGGAGTATTACCCAATAGGTCAAAATTGTATATACTTTGAGGTTAGGAAACTCGTGTGCAGATTGGCTAGCAAATTGAATACTAATAATCCGTCAAGAGGTTTATTTCCACTTGTTGATAGGAGATCAGACATAGTCAAGTTTTATTAGGGAGAGTAATGATGTAAATTTAGGGTTTTGCCCTCATTTCTTACCCCCAAAATAAAAAAGTTAACGATTTTTCTTTATATAAATAGCTGCAAAAGAACATCCCAAGTACTCAAATTTGGCACAACGAGACATTTAAGTCTTAAAAGTTAGAAAGTGACATTTAAGTGCTACTTTCTTTTGAAAATGGGATGCTTAAGTGCCATATTTAGTGAATCTATTCGAAAATCTTACGTGACAATTTTTTTATTAATTTTGCTCGCTTACGTAGCTTGCCGGAAGGCTGATTTAGCAAACAAACACAAAAATAATGTCGATTTGGCACAATTTGAATTTTAATATAAAAATTAATTAAACTAAATCAAATTTAAAACTATTTATTTTTTTTTAAAAAGGAGGAAGATCATTAGCCGCTGATGGGGGGAGGGTCGACCGGGGTGGGCAGCGGCCCTTGGCTAGGTCGGGCGAGGGCTCACAAGTCCTCATCGCTAGTCATGGGGTTGTCGGCCCCTGGCCAGGGCTCGGCGACCCTTACTGACCTTCCCCCCACCTTCCCAATGACAGTGAGGTGGCGACGGTGGCAAGGGATGACCCCTTAGCCGTTGGCTACCGTTCATCTTCCTTTTTTATTTTTATTTTTACTTTTTTTTTAATTTGGTTTTAAGTTTAATTTAATTAATTTTTATGTTAATTATTTACTCGAGTCAATAGCAAAACGACATCATTTTGGTACTTGTCTAGCCATGTCAATGTGCAAAATGACGTTCTTTGTTGCACTTGACTTGTTGAAAAATCAACATGTTAGTGTTTTGGCCAGATTTTCTCATTGTCGGTACTTAACTGATTCATTTTGCTCCAATTTTGACACTTAAATGTTACTTTATTAACTTTTGGCTCTTATATAAATAGCTGCAAAAGAACATCCCAAGTACTCAAATTTGGCATAATGAGACATTAAAGTGTTAAAAGTTAAGAAAGTGACACTTAAGTGCTACTTTCTTTTTGAAAAATAAGATACTTAAGTGCCATATCTAGCGAATCTCTTCGAAAATCTTATGTGGCAATTTTTTATATTAATTTTGCTCGCTACATAGCTTGTCGGAAGGCTGATTTAGCAAATAAACACAAAAATAATGTCATTTTGGCACAATTTGAATTTTAATATAAAAATTAATTAAACTAAATTAAATTTAAATATATATATATTTATAAAAAAGGGAGGAAGATCATTAGCAGTTGATGGGGGGAGGGTCGGCCGGGGTGGGCAGCGGCCCTTGGCTTGGTCGAGTGAGGACTCACAGGTCCTCATCGCTGGTCGTGGGGTTGTCAGCCCCTGGCCAGGGCTCAGCGACCCTTACCGACCTTCCCCCCACCTTCCTAGTGACGGTGGGGTGGCGACGGTGGCGAGGGCTGACCCCTTAGCCGTTGGCTACTGTTCATCTTCCTTTTTATTTTTATTTTTACTTTTTTTTAATTTGGTTTTAAGTTTAATTTAATTAATTTTTATGTTAATTATTTACTCCAGTCAATAGCAAAATGACATCGTTTTGGTACTTGTCTAGCCATGTCGATGTGCAAAATGACATTCTTTGTTGCACTTAACTTGTCAAAAAATCAACACATTAGTGTTTTGGCAAGATTTTCTCACCGTCGGTACTTAACTGATCCATTTTGCTTCAATTTTGACACTTAAATGTCACTTTCTTAACTTTTAGCTCTTAAGTGTCTTCTCGTGCCAAGTTTTGGCACTCCAAGTGTCCTAGACTCAAAAAGTTTGGGGTATATGTGACGCCCCCATAACGTCATGGCTCATGTAAAACTATTTGTGCAATTATCTTATTCGTTTCACTTTTTCTTAAGCACGCGGAAACGTAAGGGACTAAAATAGTCCTGGGGTGCACATGGACTTCTGTAAATGGGGCAACTTCAGGTGACAAGTTGGGTACATTGGGGAATTCAAAAGGCTAGTACTACTAAGTATTGACTACATTCGGTCATTAGTCGGTCATCCCATCCTCAACCTAGCTATACATGTGGTCACTTAACCGTGGCCCCTAGCTCCATCCAAAAATCTTCCAAGCTCCCCCAATTGCCCTCCTTCCTCCTTTCTACTCAGTGGGTGTGCCTTTGTTCCCCGGCCTGTCGATGAACAGTGGGAGGAGATCCACCGTGTGCTCGTTGACACGGGTGTACACTCCAAAGCATCCAAACGTTACAAGCCTTGTCGAAGGCCCAATATCCACAACCAAACCAAATGTGATCCGGATAAAATTCGCATCAGGAAACTAGGGTTTATGAACTCGTCTTCTTGCCAAGCGAAATTGACCAGTACTCCACAACCAACTATAGGAGAGGTAGGTGGGATCGATATTCTATTGATATGAAAAGATGGAGTCAACAACTAGTAAGCCTAAGCCCAACAAGCAGAAGGTCTGTCGATTTACACTACATAAATCGATCACCGTATTGATAAGGAAAGCCTTAGTATACAATATAGTAATCATCAACTTACCTTAGAACCTTTTCAAAATATCATAACATATCAATAAAAGTATTAGCTCAATTTAAGTGTACCAAGGTTATATTCAATAGGAATCTCCTGTTGCCATCATCATTTGGGGAACTCCGTTACCCCCCAAGGATCTTGCACCCATCTAGCATCGCATGGTCATCTAGGGGATGGTGTTAGACTCCCAGGCATTCGGAGGAACCCAATTATCTCTCCAAGCATCCAGACTACAACCCGGGGCATTGTCGTCCTAAGGACCAACGGTTTTCTTTAGTGACACATCCACATCATGACGCAGTAATTCCATAATTCAATTTAAAAAGCACATGGATGTTACTACTTTCTACGGACTCAAGCATGACTCTAATGAATCCTTAGTCATTTTTATCCTTTAGACTAATATAAACTCACCCGTGCCGATATTAAATGAATTGTAAGAAGAATCTCATATCCCAAGCTCTAAACTAGCCTTATAAGGCATTCCACATGCCTCTAGAAGTGGCAGCTGTTACTAGATAAAAGGGTTTTAAAAATTATGAAACTTTAATATAAGGTATATAGGATCTAGAGGGACATTTTTCGTGAAGGACTCGAAGTCCGATTCAGCTCACATAATTCTTAATAATATTTGGAAACCGTGCCCAAAATAGTAAAAATTTCCAAAATGTGATAGAGTAGAAAGATAAAGATTTTGCAAGTTAACTGAGACCGAAAAATCATGGACATTTTATATGTGATAGCATAGGATATACTCTACAACTTTCATGAAGGAAATGTGTCAGAATTCTTGACAGAAAAATTTGTGGGAAATGGAAAGGTCGGTGTCGTACCCCTAAAAACAGATTTGTCTGCGTGTGCTAGATTAGGAGCTCTTGTTTGGGTAAGTGGGTACATGTTTATGCCGAGGGCCATGGATATGGCGGGAATACATATGTTGTAAATGCTCTGATTGACATGTATGCAAAATGTGGGACTGTAAAGAATGCCCTTAATGTGTTCATCAATATGTGCGCAAAGGACTTGATTTCATGGAATACCATAATTAATGGTTTGGCAATCCATGGCTGTGGAGCTGATGCCTTGAGTTTGTTCCAGCAGATGAAACGTGCTGGAGTTAAACCAGATGGAATCACATTCATAGGCGTCTTGTGTGCCTGCACACATATGGGAATGGTGGCGGATGGTTTCTCATACTTTCAGTCCATGATTGATGATTACTTGCTAGTGCCTCAAAAGGAACATTATGGCTGTATGGTTGATTTGCTTGCTCGAGCTGGTCTTTTGGTCCAGGCTGTTGAGTTTGTGGATTTGATGCCCATAAATAAGTCAGCCTGCAAGAGTCCTGTTATTGTACCTGTTGAATTAGCTAGAGATGATAGAGAGAAAATAAAAGATGAGTACGAGGAGAAGTTGAAGCACGGGTTTAGATTGAAATGGGATTTAACCTCCTGGGAGAGCTGTGTTAAATGCAAAATAAGTGGAGGCAAATGCAGAAGACGTGATGGGCGTTTCCTGTGCAGAGGTAATACTTTTCGATTAATTCCCTGTAATAGCAACAACAGTTGAGATTCTCCCACGTGTTTTCGGTGAATTTCCTCGCCATTCTCTCCAAACTTGATAAGGACTTCAAAGGGAGAGGAAGAACTTTTTGACTTCCCTTGGTTTTGTTGAACGAGTCTATGTTTCTGGTTTGTTTTTTATGTGTTAATAGTCTATTAAGCACTTTTATTATGTGGATTGGTTGCTGTACGTGTGAAGTTAGTGGGGTGTGGTGGTTATTTGTTTTTGTAAAGCCTATATAAAGGCTATTGTGTCAGTTTTTTTTAGGGTGTGTGGTTATGCAGACGTTCCTCTGTTTTTGTGCATATCAGAAAATTTCCTCTGTTTTCCTCTGTTTTTAACGCTGTTTTTGCACATCTGCATATCTGCATCTCCTCTGGTTTTTAACATTGGTATCAGAGCGGAGGTTAGGAAGAAAAGTGTGTGTTTGAGTGCTGTAAAAAGGTGAGAACCAAAAGAGAGTTTTTATTGCAGCAAGAACTTTCGTTTGCAGTAGTCAAGGGAGAGTATTGCAGCAGGTTCTTTTCGTTTGTAGCAGCAGCAGGTTGCTTTTGTGGTGGTTCAATTTTGCAGCAGCAGTAATGGCCTCAGAAACATTTGTACAACCTGCTATTCCACACTTGGATGGTCATTATGATCATTACAGTATGCTAATGGAGAATTTTCTCAAGTCCAAGGAGTATTGGGATGTTGTTTTTTCGGGAATTGCTGAACCTGATGAAGTAGTTGTGTTAATGGCAGCGCAAAGAACGGCTTTGGATGCGTTAAAATTGAAGGATCTCAAGGCCAAAAATTATCTTTTCCAAGCAATTAACAGATCCATTTTGGAGACAATTCTTTGCAAGGATACCTCCAAGGAAATATGGGATTCCATGAAGAAAAAGTATCAAGGCTCGGCAAGAGCAAAGAGGCAGCAGCTTCAAACGTTTCGTTCGGAGTTTGAAATGCTACGAATGAAGTCGGGAGAGACAATAACAGATTTATTCTCTCGGACAATGGCAATAGTTAATAAGATGCTGATTCATGGCGACAAGACGGAGGATGTCATCATCGTTGAAAAGATTCTTCGATCGTTGACACCAAAGTTCAACTTTATTGTTTGTTCCATAGAAGAAGCCAAGGACATTGAAGAACTTTCCATTGATGAGTTGCAAGGATCCTTGTTAGTTCATGAACAAAAACTCCTACAACAAGAGACGGAAGAGCAAGCTTTGAAGGTCTCAACTGGAGATCATTTTCATCAGCAACAAGGGTGAACAAAGGAAGAGGTAAAAGCAAGGGAGAACAACGATCGCGGTGGCTTCAACTTTGATCAAAAGTCTGAAAGCTATTCCTATCGTGATTTCAAAGGGAGAGGAAGAGGTCGTGGAGGACAACATTCAACTGGTTTTAGGCCAAGGTCAGCAGACAAATCCAAAGTGGAGTGTTTTAGATGCCACGGTATGGGCATTACAAATCTGAATGTCGAACTAATTTGAATAAACAAAGAGTTGAAAGAACTAACTTTGCTGAAAAAAGAAGAAGAAGTATCTCTTTGATGGTGTGCCATGAGAAGGAAGAAACTCAATCAAACATGTGGTATCTCGACACTGGTTGTAGCAATCACATGTGTGGAGACAAGAAAAAGTTTTTTGATCTAGACGAAACGTACAACAACACCGTAAAGTTTGGTGATAATTCCATTATGTCGGTGATGGGGAAAGGAACAGTGGCAATTCATCCAAAAGGGACTTCGGTACAAATTATCTCAAATGTATTGTATGTCCCTGAATTGAAGATTAATCTGTTAAGTGCTGGTCAGTTGCAAGAGAAGGGATATGAAATCTCTATTAAAGGTGGGATTTGTAGAATCCAAGTTGAGAAGTTGGGTTTAATTGCTGAAGTCAAAATGACGGGCAATCGGATGTTTCCATTGTATCTCCACAACACTACAAATTCATGTTTCTCTGCAAGATTGAAGGAGGAAGCCTGGTTATGGCATTTTCGCTATGGGCATCTTAATTTCGGTGGGTTGCGAACACTATATAAAAAAGAGATGGTGGAGGGTCTTCCTCAAATCTCTGTTCCTTTGGAAATTTGTGAAGATTGTGTTGTTAGCAAGTAACATCGTGCTCAATTTCCACAAAGAAAATCGTGGAGAGCAAAAAGTCCGTTGGCATTGGTTCATTCAAATATTTGCGGATCAATATCTCCAATTTCCAATGGAGGTAAACGGTATATCATTACCTTCATCGATGATTTTAGCTGGAAGATTTGGGTGTATTTTTTGCAAGAAAAATCTGAAGCTTTTGCGGCTTTCAAGAACTTCAAAGCACTTGTTGAAAATGATGGAGGAAATCAAATAAAGGTCCTTTGCACGGATCGTGGTGGAGAGTACAACTCGCTTGAGTTTACAGATTTTTGTATGAAGCATGGGATCAAGAGACAACTTACAGCAGCCTATACACCACAGCAAAATGGCGTATGTGAGAGGAAGAATCGTACCATTCTGAATATGGTGCGAAGCCTCTTGAGGGGAAGTGGAATTCCAAAAAGTTTCTGGCCTGAAGCAGTCAATTGGATAAATAGAAGTCCCACTCTAGCTGTTCAAAATATGACACCGGAAGAAGCATGGAGCGGCCAAAGACCTGCAGTAGATCACTTCAGGATTTTTGGGTGTATTACCTACGCCCATGTTCCCTCGACCAAAAGAGGAAGAAGCTAGATGACAGGGGAGTCAAATGTGTTTTTCTTGGCATTAGTGATCAGTCAAAAACTTATAAACTTTATAATCCTATGACCAAGAAAATCATTATCAGCCGTGATGTGATATTTGATGAAGAACAAACTTGGCCGTGGGGTGAACAAGATGTTGATAAGCAAATTCCAACGAATTTCGAAGATGAAAATGGGCTGGTGCAGCAATCTACAACAACCCAAATCGCCACAGGCAATGTCCAAAGTACAGCAGCAGCTGCGGAATCTGAAGATCGGCCTCATCGTGTTCGACGGAGGCCTGCATGGATGAGTGATTATGAAATAACAGGAGTTGATCAATATGAAGATCCACTTATCCATTTTGCTTTGTTTTCAGATTGTGATCCAACAACTTTTGATGAAGCAGTACAAAAAAGAAAATTGGAGGATAACAATGGATGAAGAAATTGCAGTTATTGAGAGGAATAACACTTGGGAGTTAACAGATCTTCCAAAAGGATACAAAACAATCGGAGTCAAGTGGGTGTACAAGACAAAATTGAATAAGAATGGTGAAGTTGATAAGTATAAGGCGCGCTTGGTGGCTAAAGGCTACAAGCAGGAATTTGGAGTGGATTACAAAGAAGTATTTGCACCTGTAGCAAGACTTGACACAATTAGATTGGTAATTGCATTAGCAGCGCAGAATTCATGGCCTATCTTCCAATTGGATGTGAAGTCAGCATTCTTGCATGGTGATCTTCAAGAAAATGTATTTGTTGATCAACCTTATGGTTATGTGAAGCTCGGTAGTGAACATAAAGTTTATAAATTAAAAAAGGCACTGTATGGGTTAAAACAAGCTCCCTGAGCTTGGTATAGTCGCATTAATGCCTATTTCTTGAAGAAATGTTTTAGAAAATGTCCATATGAGCATACACTCTTTTATTAAAATTGGTGATGGTGGAAAGTTGCTTCTTGTATGCTTATATGTGGATGATCTTATTTTTACTGGGAGTGATAGTGCCATGTTTGACAAATTCAAGGAGTCTATGATGGATGAATTTGAGATGACTGATCTTGGATTAATGCATTATTTTCTAGGCATAGAAGTTATTCAATCTGCAGCTGGAATCTTTATGTCTCAAAAGAAGTATGTTCAAGAGATTTTGGACAGGTTTCAAATGAATAATTGTAACCCGTGACTACTCCAACTGAAGTTGGATTGAAGCTCTTGAAAGATCCTTATGGAAGTAAGGTGGATAGCACTCTCTACAAGCATATTGTTGGAAGCTTGATGTATTTGACGGGGACAAGACCATATATCATGCATGCTGTGAGTCTTATAAGCAGGTATATGGAGCACCCAACTGAGTTACATTTACAAGCTGCAAAAAGAATTTTTCACTATTTGCAAGGAACTAAAAATTTTGGGTTGTTCTATAAAAAGGGAGAAAAGTCAGATTTGTTTGGGTTTACAGATAGCGATTATGCTGGAGATGTTGATGATAGAAGAAGTACTTCAGGGTATGTATTCATGCTTGGTTCAGGGGCGGTTTCATGGTCCTCAAAGAAGCAATCAATTGTTACTTTATCAACAACTGAAGTAGAATTTGTTGCTGCAACTTCATGCGCTTGTCAAACCATATGGTTACGGAAGATTCTTGAAGAGCTTCAGTTCAAACAGCAAAAAGCAACTATAATCTATTGTGACAACAGCTTAGCTATCAAGCTGTCCAAAAATCTAGTTCTACATGGGAGGAGCAAGCATATAGATGTGAAGTACCACTTCTTAAGAGATCTTACAAAGGATGAAGTAGTTGAGCTAGTTTTCTGTAGAAGTGAAGATCAAGTGGCTAATATATTCACCAAGCCCCTAAAGTTGTCCATGTTTCAGAAGCTGAGAAAGCTCCTTGGTGTTCGTTTGTTGGATATTCCAAATTGAGAAAGGGTCCTTTAAGCTGATTGTTTGCAACATTAGTTTAAGGGAGGGAATGTTGAACAAGTCTATGTTTCTGGTTTGTTTTTTATGTGTTAATAGTCTATTAAGCACTTTTATTATGTGGATTGGTTGTTGTACGTGTGAAGTTAGTGGGGGTGTGGTGGTTATTTGTTTTTGTAAAGCTTATATAAAGGCTATTGTGTCAATTTTTTTTTTTTAGTGCGTGTGGTTATGCAGACGTTCCTTTGTTTTTGTGCATATCAGAAAATTCCCTCTGTTTTCCTCTGTTTTTAACGCTGTTTTTGCACATCTGCATATCTGCATCTCCTCTGGTTTTTAACAGGTTTTCTATTCTCACTTTTTTCCTCATCCTGGCTTCATTCACCATGCCATTAATTTATTTCTCTTTTGGACAATCCTTTTGTAGTTTTAGTAGTTAGATGAATTCATGGCAACGTCATTTTCTTCCTCGCAGTAGTCACTTCTGTGAATCTTAACCCAGCATTAATCAAGTGCACAGCTCAGTAAATAGCGAATTTTTAAGAGTGTCACTGTTTGCATTAGCCAGTTCAATACATAAGCCAGGGGAAAATGTGAAGTGAAAAGCTTTATGCACGTGTGTTTGCTTATGCATGTTTTGCATCAGCTTAAAGTTGTGGTTAACACCGTTGCTTAAAGCATCATCTATGCATGTAATCATATTATATATGTCATTCATAATAAGCCAGGTTTCCTTAGCCTTCCAGAGGAAAGACTTTAACCAAAACCCCCATCAACAACTTCTGAGCTAGATATACATAATAATCATTATGAAAGATTCTTTTAAAATTCCAGCGGCTGAATTGACCTGAATTGTTATGGTTGATAATTATGTCATTTTTTCCTTTGGCCAGAGTGATATGCCTCCGTTGTTTGTTTGTTTGCTTGTGGATTGTATCACAATTGATGCTGAACTTTATGAAGACCTAGCTGATATACACTCTTGTGGAATCGTTAGAATTTCGTGCATAAATTGAACATTGTGGTTATTTTTGACGACCATACAAATTTTTTTTATAAATCACATGGTCAAATTATAATATCCAAGAGGGAATTCACTAGCGAGAACATTGTAATGACAAGATCGGCATATATGCCTTGACCTCTCATGTGAATTCACCTCTCTCTATTTCCTTTACATTCTCCGAATATCCTGTAATTTCTTAGAAACAGCTAAACAAACGTGTACTGACGTCATGAGAGAATAGTAGAATTGAAATTAAACCTTTCAACAAAAATGTAAATGAAAAATGCTGATGTGATTATTATTTTGCTATTAAATGTAGATTTTGTCATTACCCGGGGCTTCTCTAAAAACTTCTGACAAATAGAAAACAGAATTAACATTTCTAAAACACAATATGGCAAAAATTAGAAAGAAAAAGTGAAAGAGCGGACTAGCGGCTGACGGTGGTCATTGAATGGCAGTGCAATAGCACTAGTGTTGCTACCAGGGTGGCACTGCCATCGCTGACTGCATTTGATAGGACACTCATGGAGAAAACACAAATTGTTACAAATAAATAGATATACAAACTCAGAGGGTGGCGAGCTCCCACCGCTTACGCTTGGTGTGGCGATACCTATTGTTTTCCATTCTCTAGGTGATGGTCGCCAGGATCGTGCAAACTTGGCCTGGTTTGTCTCACCAGGGATTGCGCACCCTGGACATCGATCTTTTGGGGTTCACGGCTGTTCGTCTTTACCTGCCTCTCTCTCCATTAGGGCTTGAGGTTTTATTTTTCTTAATATTTTAACCCAATCGACACAAAAGAAAATTCACGATACCACAAAAGAAAATGTGGCAGTCTCCGACAGCATTTCGTATGCATATTAACATATGAACATGTTGTCAGAGATTTCTATGGCCAAGAAAAAAAGTTTTAAGGATCATTATTGCTTATTTTCTGAAAATACAGGGATGACGGTTGCCTTCGTTCCAATAGAGAAAGGAAACATCATATAATAAAATTCTAAACGACACGAGAGACGAAAATCAAGATTCGATTTGTTCGGAGTCCTTGGCCTGTGACTGTTGTGATGGCTACGTAATTGCTATCAGGGTCTCTGTGCCAATATCCTTCCCTATATCGTCCTGTAATTCTTGGAATCTGTACCGATAATGTGATGGAATAGTAAACCTCTTCACCCGTTTGTCTTCTTCCTAATCGGAACCAAAAATGACGAAAAGACTTCACTTTTGAAGTCAATCGCCAGCCATGAACTCAAGTCATAGCACTCGACCTTCAAAGGGATCAAGGGTCGAAGACGAATCTCAGTGAAATCGTTGTGGCTCTGAGGCCACGTTTGCTCTTTCGGGTCCTCCACGCCCGGTTGACCCAGTCAATTGACGTGTTTTAGTGAAAAAAAGATTCAACAACAAATTCATATAATGCGATGTTCTGTTTGAGCCGCTGAAGCCCCTTGTGTCTCTGCTACATACATGCCCCAAAGCTCTCCTGTTCTGACTGTTCATGCGCTTCTATTGTTCCCTCTAAAATTCCTCAAACGGGTGTCGGGTGCTCCATAAGTTCCAAGGTTTGCTTCGCCTTGTCATTAGCATTTTGACGATTATTTTTCTGGAAGACTCTGTTGCATCAGTGAGCTTGAAATATTCCTGCGAGCCTGCAAAGTGCGGTGACCTTGTGAAAGGTCATCCCTTCTGGAACGACACTAACCCATGTTTTCCTGATGAGCCGCTGTTACTAGAACCTTTCTGGGAGGACCTTGGCGATTATGATCATCAATCTCATGCGTTGGTCTCAGAGTATGCAAAAATGGGCAATGCCTGTTTTGCTCCACCTAAACATTCTTCTAGATGGCCCAGGGCATTTGATCCTGATGAGCATTCATACCTAGCATTTCTCCGTAATTGCAGCAGCTTCCCAAATGTTGATTCTCCATATCCCTACTCAACTTGCCCCTCTCCTGGCGCCAACCGCTCTTATGTTGCTCTTATGGATAGACCAGAACACCCACGTCTTAATCTGTCAGCGTGCGAGAGTCCCGTTACTCTACCTGTTAAATTAGCCAGAACGGATGGGAAGAATGTAGAAAATGTTGACTACGAGGAGAAGTGGAAGCACGGGTTTAGACTGAAATGGATTTAACCTCCTGGGAGAGTTGTGCTAAATGCCAAAAAGTTGGAGGCAAATGCAGGGGACGCGATGGAAGTTTTCTGTGCAGAAATAATACTTTCCGATTAATTACCTGTAATAGCGATAGCTTAAATTCTACCATGTGTTTTTCAGTTAATTTCCTCGCCATGCTTTCCAAACTTGATAAGGACTTCAGAGGAAGAGGAAGAACCTTTTGGCTTCCCTTGGTTTTCTATTCTCAGTTCCCTTTTCCCACATCTCGATTTACTTGTGTCATTAAAGATATTTCATATGACAAGAACTCATTCAGAGTGGTGGATGAAGCATTACTCAATGCCAAATGCCCCCTGCCCAGTCTTAATTACTCTCTTGACCGCTTACTTGTTACTTTTGGTCTGAGCCAGGCTGATCTGTGCATCATCCACAACTGCAATGAGTCATTTTCTGTCAATTCTACAATATCTGGGGCTGAGTGTGGTCCTGGTAAAGGGAACAATTCTTTTGACGCGATAGCTAGTAAGTGTGATTACTTGAACTGGAATAGAGCGCAGGTGGCCGTGCCAGTTCAGATACGAAACTGGAAGGTGAATCAAAGTGTCGAGTACCTGAAGTTATTGGAAAACAGTTTCACACTGAACTGGACGCGATACGACTGCATGAGGTGCCGAAGAAGTGGGGTGGTGCGGCTGTGAAAATAGTAGGAGTGTGTGCTATTGCCCCGATTGGACACATCTCGAACACTGGCGATGGTAAGGTGCCGCAAACTATTCTTAGGCTTTCACATTTTGTTCTTCTAGAAAGTTTTTCTTCACCATCTGGTTCCCATCCTCTGGAACAAATAGAACCAATCTGTGAGAAAATTAGATTACTAAGGATTTTATATCAATTCGCCTGCATTTGAGATATTTAAAATATCAAATGATCTCTCGATTTGTTTTATCTTTGTAGAATTGGTTCTTCTGATCCTTTAGTCCAAAAACTTCAGCTTGATTTCTTTGGCTTTCTTAGGTGTTCTTTTCTACTGCTTGATTAACTCCATCTGCTTACTTCCACTCCTCATTTCTAGTATAAGTTTAATACGTCGCATGGAGAAATAAGCTACAGAGAGAACATGAGAGATCAATCTAGCAGAAGTTGCCGAGCACATATTAGCTTGAATGTCTCAAGCTGAGTTAAATTCTGAATAAATATATATAGGTCCTCCAAAAATACTCAAGGAAGAACAGATACCTTCTCAATTATTTATCATTGTCTCAAGAAAACTGTCTAAAAATTTTGTTCTTTTTCCTCCAGCTCTTCCGTCTCTCAACATTTGGTTGGCAGATATGATGGTTTCAAGATAAGGAATTTTGAACATGTAGAAGAAAATTATGCTAGAAGCCGATAGGAGAAATTATCAGAACAATGATACCCTCAATTATTATGTCTGTTCTTCAACTGGATACATACTTCACTGGAAGTTCATCACTTTTCTCTTCTTCCTCCTCATTTTGCTACCACCCTAACACGTTCATCTTCACGTGAAAAAACTAGAGAAGAAAGCCCAGGTCCTGGTCGCTTACTGAGGCCAAAATGGGTAGTGCAGCCTGTTAATGATGAAGATCACATCATCATAAAATCAGTCAGGATTTAGTGTTTATGGGACTTTTCTGCTTCGACCTCCTTAACATTGACCTCCTTCACTACCAGTTGTCACCTGCCGTGTCTCTCCGCCTTTGACTGTCACGAACTCAAGTTGTCATAGTACTCGACCTTCAAAGAGATCAAGGGTGGAGGACGAGTCTCGGTAAAAATCGTCGTGGTTCTGGGGGTTTGAAATGGAAAGCTTCGAAACCCCGTCAAAGTTGGAAGCTTTGTAAGGAAATAAAGGTGCCCACGGAAACAAAGGGGGCCATGGGCCAGTGGCCGATGGGGTGCAATCGATCGCGAGTCCCGAAATGGACGTTTTCTAGGCGAAGTATCGACAGTCGCAATCGATTTTTCCTCTCACTGAGCAAATATGTGGTCCCCTACGTTTGCTCTTTCGGGTCCTCTACGCTCAGTCGACCCAGTCAATTGGCGCGTTAACGTGAAAAAGGATTCAACAAGACATTCATATAAATGCGGTTTTCAGTTTGAGCAACCGTGTCTCACTCGAGCCTCTTCTGTCTCTGCTGTACGCGCCCCATAGCTTTCCTCTTTCCGACTGTTCTTGTGCTTCTATTGTTCCCTCTAAAATTTCTGAAATGGGTGTGGAGAGCTCCATAGGTTCCAAGGTTTTGCTTCGCCTTGTCATTAGCATTTTGGCGATTATTTCTTTGGAAGACTGGGTTCCATCAGTGAGCTTCAAATTGGATTTCTGCGAGCCTGCAAAGTGCGGTGACAGTGGTTCTCCCCCCTGGGACGGCGCTGGACCATGCTGTCCTGATAAGCCACTGCTACTAGAACCTTTGTGGGACGACCATGTAGATTATGATTATCAATCTCATGCGTTGATCTCAGAGTTCGAGAAAACGGGCAATGCTTGTTTTGCTACACCTAAAGATGCCACTAGATGGCCGAGCGTATTTGTTCCTGATGGGCATTCATACCTAGCATTTCTCCGTAATTGTAGCAGCTTCCCAATTGTCGATTCTCCATATCCTCCCTCGACTTGCCCCTCTCCTGGCGCCAACCGCTCTTACGTCGCTCTTATGGATGGACCAGAAGACCCACCTCTTAAACCGTTAGCGTGCGAGAGTCATGTTATTGTACCCGTCAAACCAACCGGATCGGATAGCGAGGATATAGGAAATGATGACCACGCCGGAAAGTGGAAGCGCGGGTTTAGACTGAAATGGAATTTAACCTCCTGGGAGAATTGCGTTCAATGCCAAAAAAGTCGAGGCAATTGCGGCGGATCGGATGGGCAATTCCGGTGCTCATGTTCTGGTAAAGAGTATCCGCATCCTTGCGAAAGAGGTAATACTTTTCGGTTAATTCCCCGTAATAGCAACCGCTCAAATTCTCGCATGTGCTTTTCAGTGAATGTCCTCGCCATGCTCTCCAAACTTGGTAAGGACTTCAAAGGAAGAGGAAGAGCTTTTTGGCTTTCCTTGGTTTTCTATTCTCAGTTCCTTTTTCCCACCTCGGCTTTATTCAACAAGCAATTACTGTTTTATTTATATTTCTTTCGAACGTTCGTTTGTAGATATCTTGTTTTGGGGAAAATTTTATGATAAAGAAAATAAATTCCATGGAAATCATTTTTAAGAAAAATATATTTATCATATTTTTGCTTTTGAAATTCCAACCTAGACCACTTGCTGAAATGAACTAAATTGTTATGATCAATAGTTATGTCCTTTTTCCGTTGGCCAGAGTGATGTGTCTCTATTGATTGTTTGTTTGCATGTGGATCAAATCACATTCCATGCTGAACTATATGGAAACGTCGCTGATATACATGCCTATGGAATGGCTGGACTTTCATGCATATTTAGAACCTTATGGTTTTGTTTGGTGACTTTACAAACCTTTTATATATCACATGGTCAAATTATAATATTTAAGAGGGAATTCACTAGTGAGAATATTGTACTGACAGACCTTTTAGAGGGCATATATGTCTCGACCTCTTAGGGTATATAACATTAGGGTATATCCATTTGTTCTGAAGATGTATTATGTTAAGTGATATTCAGTTGATTAGTATAAACTTATGTCAGATCAAGGAAGCCATAAAAGATTTATATATCGTATATGCATGTCATCATATCATGATATGACATTCATAATAAGCCAGGTTTCCTTAGGCTTCTAGAGGAAAGACTTTAACCAAAACCTTTGTCAATAACTTCTGAGCTAGATATACATAAAAATCATCATGAAAGGTTTTTTAAAAATTCCAATCTAGACTAGTTGCTTAACTGAACTGAATTGTTATGGTTGATAATTATGTCCTTTTTTCCCTTGGCCAGAGTGATATGTCTATATTGTTTGTTTGTTTGCTTGTGGATCTTATCACATTTGATGCAGAACTTTATGAAAACGTTTTTGATATACATTCCCGTGGAATCGTTGGACTTTTTGTGGATAATTTGAACTTTATGGTGTTGTTTGATGACTATGCAAAGTTTTTATATATCAAATCGTCAAAGTATAATATCCAAGAGGGAATTCACTAGTGAGAATATTGTATTAACAGACCATTTGAAGGGCATATATGCCTCGACCTCTTAGGTGAATTCACCTCTCTCTCTCTCTCTCTCTTCCCTTCACATTCTTTGACTATCCTATAATTTATTAGAAAACCACTAAAAGAACGTGTACCGGCATCATGAGAGACTAGTAAAATTTGAATTGGTCCTTTCAATCAAAATGTAAACAAAATGCTGGCGTGATTATTATTTTGCCATTAAATGTAGACTTTGTCATTACACGGGGATTTTTTTTTTTTAATTTTGACATATAGAAAACAGAATTAACATTTCTAAAAACACAGTATGGCAAAAAAATTAAATAAAAAAAAAGTGAAAAAGTGGACTGGCGGCTGATGGTGGTCATTGAACGACGGTGTAATAGTGCTAGCATTGCTACTTGAGTGGCACTGCGGTCGCTAATTGCATTTGAGAGAATACACGCTCAAAGAAGGTCGCAAGCCCCCACCACTCGCGCTCGTTGTGACGACGACGACTGTTTTTCCAATCTCCAGGCAACGCGTCGCTAAGGCCGTGCAACCTTGGCCAGGTCTGTCTCACCAACGATTGCGCACCCTGGAGATCCATTTTTTGGGGGGGGGGGTTCACGGTTCTCTCTCTCTCTCTCCCCATTAGGGCTTGAGGTTTTGTCATCTTTTAATATTCTTATCCAATTGACACAAAAGAAAATTCATGATATCACAAAAGAAAATGTGGCAGTCTCCGACGCCATTTCATATGCATATTTAACATATGAACATGTTGTTGGAGTTCCAAATGGCCAGGAAAAAAATAAAAGTTTAAGGATCGTGATTGCTTATTTTCTAAAAATACGGGGATGATGGCTGCCTTCATTTCGATAGAAAAAGGAAACATCATATAATAAAATTGTAAACGAAGTGAGAAATGAAAATTAAGATTTGATTTTTTCATAACCCTTGGGCTATGACTGTTCAATGGCTAAGTAATTGCTATCAGGGTCTCTATGCCAATATCCTTCTCTATGTCATTCTATAATTCTTGGTGTCACACCCCGAAACCATCATGAATGGGGATGACATGGCCGTCCTTCCATCCAAAGGACGCAGTCTCAAGCTCCCAAATTCCAATTCCTAAAAGTCTCCTCGTCAATATCGCTCTTGTACTAGTTATCGTTAGCTGAGGAACCTAAAAAATATTGGAAAAATACAAAGGTGAGCAACCACAGTTCAGTGAGTAATGCATCTCTTAGATCGAGCACTCACTATGCATATTTACAAACCAAACCGCAACTCTTTTAACTTAAATCCATAATATAACAAACATCAAATAAGAGAATAAGTCACATATGCTTTAACATAGCAGCAAAAATATTCATTTCACAATAATATCATAACAAACATTAATGAACCAATCCATTAATCAATCTCATTAATTCACACACCAATGGTCCATTCTATTGGTTAATCTCATCAATGGTATAATGAAATCATACATCGATGGTACATTCCAACAACTAATCTCAAATCACATGTCGATAGTCTATTCCATCGACTAATTTCAAATCACACGTCGATGGTCCATTACATCGACTAAATTCAAATCACATGTCAATGGTCCAGTCCATTGATCAAACTCATATCACATGTCAATAATCCATTCAATCGACCAATCTGTTGCACAATATTAAATCATGATCACAACACAATGTCTAGTAGATTCCCCCTTAGCAAAATCTTCATCTATTATTAGCTAATGACTCGGCCCACAAGGATATCCTAGACTAGTATGTGCATACCCACAAGCCCTTTACTGGACTCATAGTGATATTGAATATCAACACCAATCTACAACAATCTCTACAATTCACAAAGCCAAATCCAAAAATCATTTCATATGTCACAATACATTTCATAAATCAACCACATAACCTTTTGTAACTCAATTCATTCGCCACAATTAGTTTTCATAAAATATTTCTTAAATCATTTTAGAATTCATCTCATAAACCGGTTTTACAAATCGAATCAAATCAAATGCATGTCAAAAAGCTTATCACAAATCAATATCTATATAACATTCCATATACCATCTCAAAGTCGAGCTTTTTGTAAAAAAAATTCACACATCCAAAACATGTAATATTTCTCAACTTCGTCCATCAAAAAGAATATATATTTCCACCAAAAAGTCCTCACACTACTTTCACATACCAAAACTTAGTAAATGCCCAATCCAAATTTTATGCAACAGATATGAGCTTATAGATTCTTAGAAGAGATAACACCACTCACATGGGAAAGCCGAAAATTAACCTATGTGGTTACTCGAGCCAATACACTTGTATTCCTATCAATTAATCGAAAGCGATATCAAAACCAAGTAATATGCTGCTCTCCAACTAACGATTCGACTAAATTATGCTTATTCATTGATAAAACAACACATACATGCTAATTAACCGCATATCCAAAGCGATTACTTAAAGCCGTCCGCAACAGGAAACTCGAGTGCGAAACTTGGTCACGTTATAACTTTCTCCATTGAACCTTGTTTCAAGCGTACATCAATGGAAAGCCCTTCCAACATATTACAAGAACCCCAATTTAGCCAACCCGAAATCAAGCCAAAAATCAACAATGGTCGCGCACTATTAATCACACGTGACAAACTTCAAAATTTTATTTCAGGTAAACCGTAAGCTCAAATCAAAATCCATAAAATCCTACAGCTCCACAATATCCTAAACTATAATTTCTATAAAAATACGAGGCTCAATTACTCAAAAATCATACTTTATAGCTCAATTTTTTCAAAATTCCGAATTTCAAGCCCTAAGTCCAAATTTATTGTGATTGAATCAACGGGGGCACGAGTGCTTACCGGGTATTGCATTACATGATTAAGGTGGATTGGCGAGGTTCTCATGGTAAGAATGCATGAAACCCTCTTTTTCTTCCTTCCCTTTCTTTCCCCTCCTTTCGTTCCCTTGCACGAGCTCTCTGGTCTCCCTTTCTCTCTCTCCTTCTTTTCCCTCTCTTTCCCTATTTATTTCCTCCTTTTTCTTTTTCTTTCTCTCTCCCGAAGACTCTCGGCCGCTCCCCCTCATTCTTCTTCTCTTCTTTTCTTCTTCGGTCGAACGTTCAACCTTCTCTCTCTTTTCGTTTTTTTTTTGACTGGGTCAAAACCCATATTTTACGCTTGGAATCTGTACAAATAATGTGATAGAATAGTAAACCTCTTCACTCGTTTGTCTTCTGCCTGGTCGGAACCAACAGTGACAAGAGAGACTTCACTTTTTAAGTCAATCGCCAGCCATGAACTCAAATCATAGTCCTCGACCTTCTCAGTGTAATCGTCGTGGCTCTGAGGCCACGTTTGCTCTTTCGGGTCCTCTACGCTCAATTGACCCAGTCAATTGGCGCGTTTACGTGAAAAAAGGATTCAACGAGACATTCATATAATGCGATCTTCAGTTTGAGGAACCGTATCTCACTCGAGCCCCTTCTATCTCTTCTATCATCAAAGCTTTCCTCTTTCCGACTGCTCTTGTGCTTCTATTTCCCCTCTAAAATTCCTGAAATGGGTGTCGATAGCTCCATCAGTTCCAAGGTTTTGCTTCGCCTTGTCATTGGCATTTTGACGATTCTTTCTTTGGAAGACTGGGTTGCATCAGGGACCTTGAATGATGACTGCAAGGCCGGTGAGTGCGGTGACGTCATGAAGGGTTGTTCCATCTGGAGCGACACTGAACCGTGTCCTAATCCAAGTTTTGAAAACGAGTGTCATGATAAGCCACTGCTCAATCTACGACCTTTTGGAGAGGACGCTGTCAGTTATGAGAACAGCTCTAAAAGGTTGAGCTCAGAGTTAGAGAGATCAGGCAATGCTTGTTTTGCTCGAATTATACTGCCCAGCGAATTTGACCCTCCTGCTTCCAGCATTGAACCGCCCTCATCTCTTGGATTCAATTGGAAACCTTCACACCTAGCATTTCTCCATGATTGCAGCAGCTTCCCAAATTATTCAAATCCTCACTCGACCTGCCCCTCTGATGGTCCCAACCGTTCTTATGTCGCTCTTATAATAGGTAGAGAAGAAGACCTACATCTTGATCTGTCGGTGTGCAAGAGTCCTGTTATTGTACCCGTTAAATTAGCCAGTCCGGATAGCGAGGAAATAGGAAACGATGACAACGAGAAGTTGAAGCACGGGTTTAGACTGCAATGGAATTTAACCTCCTGGAAGAGTTGCGTCGATTGCCAAAAAAGTGGAGGCAAATGCCGTGGATCGGATGGGCATTTCCAGTGCTTAGATTCTGGTAAAGATTATCTGCCTCTGTACAAAAGAGGTAATATTTTTCAGTTAATTCCCCATTGTTGGTATTTGCGGAAGATTGTGATTAATGTGTGTGCAAGTGTGTTTTATGTGTGAATTATCAAGAGAGCAAATGAACTAAGAACAAAGTGGGCAAGGACAAAGTAAAAGAGAGTGGAAGAGAAGTACAAGGAAAAAAGGAACTTTTATTTATTGTTTATTGTAGTACAAAGGGAAGGGGAGGAGCTTACCTTTTTTTGCTCTACCCTTCTACACTCCCCCCTCCTTCCCTATTTATAGGGACACTCCACCGACTTAGCCCTTCTTCTAGGAGTTTCTTTTACAATTTTTTTTCTAGAAAAATAGGCTTTTTTAAGGCAAATATCTCTGCCATTTTCAGAGATAATTCCATAGAGTCTTCTAGAATTTTTCTTGAATTTTCTAGCTCATATTTATCTTGAAGTTTCTAGAAAATTGGATCAATAATTCAACACTCCTCCTTGATCTAATTTCGTGTTACTCCGAGCATTTCCCGCAATGTCTCGAACTTGGCTCGCGATAGTGCTTTAGTGAAGATGTCGGCTACTTGTTCCTCGGTTTTGCAATATTTCAGCTCGATCTCTTTGTTATATTGCGCCTCTCGTATGAAGTGATATTTGATTTCGATATGTTTAGTTTTCCATGGAATACTAGATTTTTTGATATTGCAATCGCGGACTTGTTGTCGCAAAATATTGGCGTTGATTCCATTTGTGGTTCTCCAATGTCTTCTAAAATTCTTCGAAGCCATATTGCATGACTAGTAGTTGTAGCAGCCGCAACATATTCTGCTTCTGCAGTGGATTGTGCCACTGAGTCTTGTTTTTTAGATATCCATGAAAATATTCCAGAACCTAATGTGAATGCATAACCAGTGGTGCTTCTCCTATCATCAGATGATCCTGCCTAATCGCTATCAGTATAACCGATCAACTTAGTTGTTGCACTAGGTCGATACCAAATATCATAATCAGTGGTTCCTCGTAAGTATCTTAGAATTCTCTTGGTTGCTCCAAAATGAATTTGGCTAGGACTCTGCATAAACCGTGATAGTAAACTTGTCGCGTACATAATATCTGGCCGTGTAGCAGTAAGATATAATAGACTCCTAATTAGGCTTCTGTAGAGAGAAGCGTCTGCTTTTTCAGCTCCATCATTTTTCAATAGTTTCTCATTCATCACAAGTGGTGTTGTCACTATTTTGCAATTACTCATTTTGAATTTTTCAAGGAGCTTTTATGCATATTTCTTTTGTGAGATGAATATTCCTTCATCTTGATTGACTTCAATACCGAGGAAATAGTTCATCAAGCCCAAGTCCGTCATTTCAAATGTCTTCATCATTTCTTCTTTAAATTCTCGGATCATTGTCTCATTGTTTCCTGTATATATGAGATCATCTACATATAGAGAGACAATGAGAGTGTCAGACTTACCTTGGGTCTTGATGTAGAGTGTCGGCTCACTCATACTCCTCCTGAATCCTTGCTTGATGAAGTACTCATCAATTCTACTATACCATGCACGTGGTGCTTGTTTTAACCCGTATAGGGCCTTCTTAAGCTTTAAGACTTTTTCTTCATTGCCTTTGACAATAAAGCCTTCCGATTGAGCTACATAAATTTCTTCTTGAAGATATCCATTTAGGAATGCTGATTTTACATCTAGTTGATGGATCTTCCATTTTTTTTGTGCTGCTAGAGCTATGAGTGCCCGAATAGTATCAAGGCGAGCAACAGGAGCGAAAGTTTTAGTATAGTCAATACCTGGTTGTTGCAAGTATCCTTTCGCCACAAGCCTTGGTTTATGCTTCTGGATTGATCCATCCGCATTGAGCTCCGTCTTGTAGACCCACTTGACGCCAATGATCTCTTCGTCTTCGGGTCGATCGACAAGCTCCCAAGTTTCATTTTTCTCGATCATCTTGATCTCTTCCTCCATGGCTTTTATCCAGACTTCATCTTTAGATGCTTGTTCGTAGTTTTCTGGTTCCAAAATAGCAAAGTTGCATGTGTCGTAAATTCTTCTAAGGGCTTTTACCCTTAGTATTGGAGACTCTGGAGTAGATTCTTCTTGCGTCACCCTTGGAGAGCTTGGTGGAGTTATGTCATGAGTGGTGGAATCTGGTACTTCTCCTTCTTCTTGTGACGTTGACTCCTCTTGAGTAGGTGGTATGTCTGGCAAGGTGATGTACTTTTTCTCGATCTTCTCGTCCTCCCAATTCCAGGCAGCATTCTCGTCGAACTCGATGTCTCGACTAATCATAAGCTTTTTAGTTCTTAAGTTGTAAACCCGATAGCCTTCTGATTGGTTACTGTAACCAAGGAATATTCCTTTTTCTATCTTTTCATCTAGCTTACTCCTTTTTTGAGCAGGGATATGGACATAGCAAATGCATCTAAACACTTTGAGATGCTTTGCTAAAGGCTTCCGTCCACTCCATGCTTCAACTGGTGTTTTATTTTGAACAGCTTTAGTTGGACACCTGTTTAACAGGTATACTGCAGTATAGACTGCTTCTGCCCAAAAAATGTTGGGAAGGCCTTTCTCCTTTAGTATAGACCTTGCCATCTCCATGACGGTTCTATTTTTTCTTTCAGCTACTCCATTTTGTTCTGGGGCGTAGCCAACAGTTAGTTGATGATGGACTCCTTCATCTTCACAGAATTTATTAAACTCCTTTGAATTGTATTATGTGCCTCTGTCACTCCTTAGGACTTTGATTCTTTGGCCACTTTGATTCTTGACATGGTTTTTGAATTTTCTAAAGATAGAGAAAACCTCAGATCTTTCTCGAAGAAAATATACCCACGTCATTCTTGTATAATCATCGATGAATAGGATGAAATATTTATTTTGACTGGGTGTAGGTGTCCTCATCGGACCACACACGTCCGTGTGGACAAGTTCCAATGGCTCCTTAGCTTTCCATGCACCTTTAGATGGGAAGGACTGTCTCTGTTGTTTTCTAAGAAGACAGCCTTCACAAACATCTGAAATTTCTGTGATGGCTGGAAAATCTCTCATTATATTTTTCTGATGGAGAATTTTTAGTCCAGCAAAATTGAAGTGGCCAAATCTTCGATGCCATAGCCATGAATCATCAAGTTGAGCTTTCATGGCTATATCTTTGACATATTTCCATTGAATAGGAAAATTGTTATTTTTCATCTTAATAGAGGCAATGATATTTTTATATTTATCATAGATAATGCAGGTATCTCTATTAAAATATAGAGAATACCAACTTTGTATCATTTGGCTCACACTTAAGAGATTTTGTGCAAGACGAGGGACTAGATATACATTATGTATATATTTTGGGCCTTTATTCGTTTCCACGGCGATGGTGCCTTTTCCTTTGACATCTACTAATGCACCATTGCCCAACTTTACTTGGGATTTCACCGACTTATCTATATCAATGAATATAGATTCGTCCCCTGTTATGTGATTGCTACACCCACTATCAATGTACCATGTTTCACTTTTATTGTCATTTGCCGCTTGGCCTGCATAGAATGTATTCTCTTCACTTTTTTTTTTTCTACATAGTTTGCTCGATTATTTGTTTTCGAGCGACAATCTTTTTCTACGTGGCCATATCTTTTACAAAAGCGGCATTGTTTTTTTATTTTTAAACCAACAATCCTTCTCCAAATGATTTGTTTTCTTGCAAATACCACAAGGTGGATAATTTTCCTTTTTTTATAATTTCTCCTCCTCTTTTGTTTTTCCATGAGCTCCTTCCACCATTTTTAGTTTGATGTGACCGTATATTTACTTTAGACTGAAAAGCACTTTCAACCGAATCTTCATCTTGTGCCATTAGTCTTTTCTCATATGCTTCTAGAGAGCCAATTAATTCACTTATTGATAGGGTCGTCAAGTCTTTAGTTCCTTCTATAGTTGTAACTATGGAGTTGTATTTTTTGGTAAGTGACACCAATATTTTCTCAACAACCCTTTGATCAGTTATTCCATCTTCATAGGCTCTCATTTGATTAACAAGTTCCTTTAATTTTCCACAATATTCTTGTACGGTCTCATAATTTTTCATTTTAGAATTCTCAAAATCTCTTCTTAGAGTTTGAAGGCGAATAGTGCGTACCTTTTCCAATCCTTGAAATTCTTCTCGTAGTATATCCCAAGCCTCTTTTGTAGTCCTTGCTCCAATAATTCTTGGAAATACGGTTTCCGAGAGTGCTTGTTGGATAAAATATAGTGCCCTTGCATCCTTTTGTAGTTGATCCTTCGAAACACTTGCATCTTCTGGCTGAGCCTCGCAACCTTTTTCCACGATGTCCCATAAGTCTTGGGCCATCAAGAATGTAGTCATTTTTATACTCCAAAAGTCATAGTAGTTCCCATAAAAAATGGGAATGGGAAATGAGGATGAGGTAGAATTGGCCATGGTTTAGTTAGTGGGTATTTGGAAAGGGTAGTTTTAGGAGTGGGTAGGTAGGACAAATGCCCAATACCAACCAAAGACGTGGCTCTGATACCACTGTTGGTATTTGCGGAAGCGTGTGATTAATGTGTGTGCAAGTGTGTTTTATGTGTGAATTATCAAGAGAGCAAATGAACTAAGAACAAAGTGGGCAAGGACAAAGTAAAAGAGAGTGGAAGAGAAGTACAAGGAAAAAATGAACTTTTATTTATTGTTTATTGTAGTACAAAGGGGAAGGGGAGGAGCTTACCTTTTTTTGCTCTGCCCTTCTACGCTCCCCCCTCCTTCCCTATTTATAGGGACACTCCACCGACTTAGCCTTTCTTCTAGGAGTTTCTTTTACAATTTTTTTCTAGAAAAATAGGCTTTTTTAAGGCAAATATCTCTGCCATTTTCAGAGATAATTCCATAGAGTCTTCTAGATTCTTGAATTTTCTAGCTCATATTTATCTTGAAGTTTCTAGAAAATTGGATCAATAATTCAACACCCGTAATAGCAACCATTCAAATTCTCGCATGTGTTTTTCGGCGAATGTCCTCGCCATGCTCTCCAAATTTGATAAGGACTTCAAAGGAAGAGGAAGAGCTTTTTGGCTTCCCTCCGTTTTCTATTCTCAGTTCCTTTTTCCCACCTCGGCTTCATTCACCAAGCCATTACTTTTTTCTTTTTTATTTATATTTCTTTTGGACATTCTTTTGTAGATCTAGCGTGTGTTTGTTTTGGGGTTTATGATAAAGAAAGATGAAATCATTTTCACGGAAAAGTGTATTTTACCCTTTTTAGAATAGGGAATTCATTTTTTTTAAGTATAATGATTTGACTAATCATTTCAGCAAATTATACAAAGTTTGCTAAGTCACTTCTATAGTTTTAGTATGTAGATGGATTCATAGCAATGTCCAAAAGAAAATACTATTTGCTTAGCCAGTTCCAATGTGGGATATGGCAATGCATTGAGGATCATAGATGATTAGTGAATTTACAATAAATTGGACAAAGGGGAAAATATAAAGTGAAGAGCTTTCTGCATGTGTGTTTGCTCATGCACGTTTTGCATAATACTCTCCATTGAGCTTAGTTCTGCAATCTCCATAAGGTATGTGACGTTAGGGAATATCCCTTTGTTCCTAAGATGTATTGTATTAAGTGATATTCGGTCGATTGGTAAGAATTTATGTCAGATCAAGAAAGCCAAAGAAATTTATACATCGCATATGCATCTCATCATATCATGATATAACAGTCATAATAAGTCAGGTTTCCTTAAGACTTCCAGAGGGAAGACTTTAACCAAAACCTCCATCAACAACTTTTGAGCTAGATACATATAAACATCATCATGAAATGATCTTCCCTAATCTTTTTTTCTTTCCTTTTGTTTGTTTATTTTCGCTTTTGAAATTCCAACCTAGACCACTTGCTGAAATGAACTAAATTGTTGTGATCAATAGTTATGCCCTTTTTCCTTTTGCCAGAGTGATGTGTCTCTATTGATTGTTTGTTTGCTTGTGGATCAAATCACATTTCATGCTGAACTATATGAAAACGTCGTTGATATACATCCCTGTGAATTGCTGGACTTTCATGCATATTTTGAACCTTATGGTTTTGTCGGGTGACTTTACAAACCTTTTATATATCACATGGTCAAATTATAATATTTAAGAGGGAATTCACTAGTGAGAATATTGCACCTTTTAGAGGGCATATATGTCTCGACGTCTTAGGTGATTTCACCCCTCTCTCTTTCCTTCACATTCTTCGACTGTCCTGTAATTTCTTAGAAACAACTAAAGAACGCACACCAGCATCACGAGAGAACAGTAGAATTCGTCTTCTGGTGAAGACTTCACTTTTCAAGTCAATCGCCAGCCTTCAATACCAAAAAAATGAAGTGTTGGCTGACCAATTGAATTTTGTGGACTCCCCACTTAAATATGGTGTGTTAGAGTAATAAGACCTTTCAATCACATAAACATGAGATAAGACCTTTCAATCACATAAAAATGAGTTCAATCAATAAATATAGCATACCCGAATCAAAGGAAGCCATTATTGATCCAATATGAGAAATTATGTAATCTTGTGAGTATGAATTTTCACCATTCTGTCTTGAGTCTTGACGTTAATTCCATCCTCCGGCAATCTCTAAGTTATCAACACACACAAAATCAAGATGTAGCATCATCTTACTGATCATGCCGACTCTCCCTCCACTCAGAGCCTCATATTAAGACTCCTGTTTGCAGCCTTATCGGCAAAGCTTTCGGTCTGTGTGATGAACAAGCACTGACAAAACTGCAGCATCCCCAGAAGCTTTGGTGGCAACAACATCACCTTCCGATTCTCTGTCCTAGACCAACAACCCTCTTACTGCGGCTTCCCTGGCTTCGAATTAGCTTGCATCGACAACAGTCTGATCCTTAACCTCTCAGGCGATGACTTGTCGTCCGCGATATCTTTTACCAGAAGTAGTAGCTCCGCACCTCAAACACCGCTTTCTCGAATAATTTGACATTCTCTTGCATGCCTGTTCTCAAGAACTTGACCCTTCTATCGACTCATTTCCAAATTAGTCCGAACATAGCCGCCACTCTCTCTCCTTTACAACAGCAATATCTCTCTCCATGCGGATTACCTTATTGGGACAATTATTACTTGTACTTGAAAAGAAGGCCAGGACAGTGTTGTTCTTGCAATATAGGGAGATGACGAAGATGGGGAAGTGGTGAAAGCGTCAACAAAGTGCGAGTCGGTGGTAAAGGCGCCGATGATGGCGGAGGGGAGAGAGAGGAGGCGTTGAGGCGTCATGCTGAATTAGACAGCACCCAATTGCAGCGCGTGCGAGGACAGTGGTGTGGCAAATGTGGAATCAATCGCGAGCGCTTCAGGTGTTGCTGTCCTGTCCGGGCTTTTGTTTGGGTTTGTGCTCCTGGTGGGCTTATTAATTCTTCACCCTGTGTCTGAGCATAATACTCTCTTCTGATTAACATCATCGGATTATGCGGGTCGAGTCGAGTGCACTTACCTTTCTGCCTAGGATGTGCTACGAGTTACCTCTGAATCATAAATATTCAGGGGCTTTACGATCTCACCGCACATCAGAGTTTTCTTGAGGGTCAGAACAGCACAGCATCTGTCCGTTTGTCGAAATATTCTATCGTTGCATGAGAGTATCTCTCGTTGGTTGATTAGGGAAAAATCTCTTAAGGATCCATGGTCTGTTGAACCTTAACTCCTGTGCGAACCAAGGTACCTTGAGCCATACGGCACCGATATTGGATTTACTCATTCTACCATTTCCTTGCCTTATTTCCTCTTCCTTGTTTAACTATATACTATCATCTTGATCCTTGTCCTCTTTGTATTTTGTCAATGTATTCGTCAAAGTCAATGTTCTAATTCAATCCCTAAATTTATTTATTTACTTATTTATTTGGCAAGGCCTATATTTATTTTATTTTCCCTCTTAACTTAATTCTTTAGCACGAGTATCAAACTAGTCATTTTAAAGACATGAAATAAGAGTGACTGTGATGAGTGTGGATCAAATTATGATCCCTGTAGCTTTCGATCTTACATGCATAACATCCTCTCCGACTGTTTTGAAAAGCATTCCTGCTGTTGTAAAATGCATTCCTACTGGTTTCGTCGTAGTTTTGACTGGGAGGGTTCTCTGACAAGGATTTGTGTTCTATGTAACAGCGCAACATGGCGATTTGGTGATGAAAGTCGCAATAGGTACTCCATTAAACCTACATATTGTCTCATATAGAGTTCACTGCTTGGAAACCCTGATAAAGTTTTGCTTTTCTATCATTAGGACCTTAGACTAGTAGAATGATGGACTGAAATTGTTGCACACGAATCTTTTGCTTTTCTCTAATCAGCTGCATCAGGAGTTGGGATTGCAATTGTCATTCTTGTAGTCTATTCCCTGAGGAAGAAACCGCTGATAAGGAAACATATGGCTATGATGATGGGAAAGAGAGAACATTCTGTGGCTGCACAGCAAATTGAGGGACTAATCTCTTCGAGGAGATATACCTACAAAGATATCAAGAGGATGACCAATTCTTTCCAGGAAAAGTTGGGTCAAGGAGGTTATGGTTATGTGTACAAAGGCAAGCTTCGAGACGGTCAACTTGTGGCTGTGAAGCTTCTAAAGAATTTGAAGGGTGATGGGGAAGAGTTTATCAATGAAGTTGCAAGCATAAGCAGGACATCCCATGTCAATATTGTCAACCTTCTAGGCTTTTGCTTTGAGGGGAGCAAAAGAGCTTTAGTTTATGAGTTTATGCCAAACGGATCATTGGAAAAGTTCATATTCAAAAGCGACACTTCAGAGTCAAATCGACAATTGAATTGGGAGACATTGTACAACATCTCCTTAGGCATAGCACAAGGGCTAGCATACTTGCATCGAGGCTGTAACACTAGAATCTTGCATTTTGATATAAAGCCTCACAACATTCTTCTCGATTGGAATTATTGTCCGAAGATCTCCGACTTTGGTCTTGCCAAAATATGTCCTAGAGAAGAGAGTATCGTGTCGATGTTGGGTGCACGCGGCACTGCAGGCTACATTGCTCCTGAATTGGTCATAAGGAACATTGGAGGGGTTTCTCACAAATCAGATGTCTACAGTTACGGCATGATGGTTCTAGAAATGGTCGGAGGGAGAAAAAATGTTGAAGTTGGGGTGGACCGTACAAGCGAGATATATTTTCCTCATTGGATTCACCGACGCCTTAAACTTCAAGAAGAACTTGGGCTGCGGGGTATCGCAAATGAGGAAGACGAAGGAGTTGCGAAGAAGATGATCATAATCAGCTTATGGTGCATTCAGATTGATCCAAGAGATCGACCACCGATGACTCAAGTGGCGGAGATGTTAAAAGGAAGCGTTGAGGCCTTGCAAATTCCCCCCAAACCAACCTTATCATCCCCCTCATCGAGATCCCCTATAGCAACTACAGATGAAAATTTATTTCTACAATTTGATGTCACGACAACATCTGTATAAATGATTACGATATACTTAGTTTAAGAATTTTTTTTTCTTGGGTGCTTCCGTTCGTGAAAGATCAAATCTTAATTCTTTTTCTGATTGTTAGATTGTAGTTCCTGCACAACATTCTTGACACCCTAATTTTGCTGATCGTTCAAGTGTCCATTTTTTGCAAAAATATTTATAGAGAGAGAGAGAGAGAGAGAGAGATAACAAAAGTTTAATTAAAAAAATGAGCAAAAAATGAGAGAGATAACAAAAGTTTAATTAAAAAAATGAGCAAAAAATGAGGTGGAGCGGGCCGGCATGTCCGGCCCACTCTTTTAATAAATTTTCGGTCAGCCCCTTCTTTCTCCTGGCCCATCTTTCCTTATTCCTTAAAGTCTTCGATTTGAGCCCACATCAGAACCTAACAAAAGAAGGCCCAGCTCATCACCCATCTTCTCTCCTCTGCACACGTGCGCGGGGCCAGCAGAGGGAAGGGGAACGTGTGAGTGACGCCGCCGCCGTGACGACGCAAGCAAAAGGGATAATCCAGCTATCGTTAGAGGAGAGGTGGGCGAATGGCGAGAGGCATAACGGAAAAGATGCGCGGGCGTTCGAGGGCGTGAGCAGCGCGAGCAAGGCGCGAGAGGAGCTGGCTGTGTTCGGGGGAGAAGGTAGAAGGCGCTCGAATTTTTCGCAGGGGCTGTTTTTGGAGAGGCTGGAGAGTTTTTTCCACAAAAACCAGTCCTCCTTTTGCTAGACCGAGAGAGCGAGCAGAAGAGAGAGCGAGCTGTTATATTTTTATGGTACATCCATGATGGAGTGCAATTAAGAGGCACTATCTTATTTTGATTTGAAATAATGGAGAAACATCTATTGAAATGGTGCGAGGGAAGTTATCTTTTGAGGGAAATTATATAAATAATCATTGTAATGGTTGGCAGAAAGAACGTTCTAAAAAACTGTTATCTCTCTTAATCTCCTCTCTCAATCAAAGAATAAAAGGCAATTACATTACTATTTTGAGAAGATAATCGGCATAAATCTATCGTTTGTCGTTCGCTTGTGATTCAATGTAAGTTACTGGATAATTTGTTTATTGCGCATTGAAAAAAATTAGTTGTTTCTTATGCCAACTCTTCTTTTTGGCTTCCGTTGGTTTGCTATTCTCAGTTCCTTTTTCCCACCTTGGCTTCATTCACGAAGCCATTCCTTTTTTATTTATATTTCTTTTGGACATTCTTTTGTAGTTTTAGGATTTGTTTTGGGAAAAATTTTACGATGAAAAAAAATGCATTATCGAGAAATCATTTTCAACTTTCTAGATGGGCAACGTTCTTTTGTAGTTTTAAGACAAGATTGTTCTCAATCCTTCACTTGCAATTTAAAGTGATGGTCCAATTTATTTTTTCCTTTTTTAAATTTTTTTTTTTTTACTTCCATTTAGAATCCATTTGCCATAATTAAGCATTTCACTTATTTTGTTTTGGTCTATTATGGGTATCCTATATATATTGAAGGAATTATGTTTTCATTTTTATTTTTAGATTTTAATTCTGTAGAAATAAAATTTGTCGAAAAGAAATTTTTTTAAGAAAATATATATCAAGTCTCTTTAATTAAGACATCAAAGAATTTGTATTTTTTTTCTTTACTATTAGCCATATACTTTTACACAAAGCACATGAGACGTTATAAGAGTATATAGGAATACACTAAAATTATCGATGCGAAAAAGTTATACATAATGAGGCATCTTGATAATTTTTAACGTAAACACTTCATGTATGCTATGAATTTTTGTCAATCCAAAATGATGAGATACCATTGATATTTGAATATATATATATATATATATTGTGCAATTTTTAAATAATAAAATTTCATCTTTTAAAGTTTCACGTTGGAAAGTATAACTGTGATTTCATTTTGGAAATCCTTTAAAGGAATTTTTTTTTTCCCAATCCTATCATCCCGTTTGATGTATCTGTACATAAAAGACAACCGGTAAGAAGTGGATTGATTATGATATGCACAACAAAATTGTAAAATTATTAATAAAAAAAAATCATGGAGTTAAAAATTATCTATCTATTTTTTTAAAAATATTTTCTTTGATAATCTATCCATAAGTTTGTTAGATAACGAAAAAAAGAATTAGGTTTCCTGAAAATTTTCTTTTCAACAAAACTAATTTCTATGGAAAAAAAAAAAATCTGTCAATAAAAAACAAAACATAGTGCTGCAAAAACAAAACATGATCCTACATAGAAATAGAAAAAACTAAGAAACGAATTTGTGGCACTAGTTTAAATTACAATAAATGCTTTGGGGCAATTTTGTCTTTTTTTTTTTCAAAATTTGGGTGGATTTAATCATATAATGGGTCAACATAGCATCGCCCTCTTAGATTAGGGAATTATTTTTCTAAGTTTAAGCATGCATATTTACTTTAGTCATGAATGGTTTGACTAATCATTTTTAGCAAAACCAAACATATTATGCGCAGTCGCTTTTATCGTTTTAGTAGTTATGAAAATATTGTGTGCTTAGCCAATTCCAATGTGAGAAGTAACAATGTGTTGAGGATTATAAATGATTACTAAATTTAGGATACATAGGACAGGGAGGAAAATGTAAAGTGAAAACCTTTTTGCGCGTATGTTCACTCATGCTTGTTTTGCATCAGCTTCAAGTTGCAGTTAACGCTAAGCTTAGTTCTACTATCTCTAAAAGGTATGTAAAATTAGGGTATATCCATTTGTTCTAAAGATGTATTATGTTAAGTGATATCAATTGATTGGTATAAATTTACGTCAGATCAAGGAAGCCATAAGAGATTTGTACATCATATATGCATGTCATCATATTAGGGAAAGGTGCCAAAAAAAGTCATAAACCTTTTGCATTTTTGCCAATTTAGTCCTAAACCTTTTTTCGGTGCCAATTAAGTCATAAACATTTTTATGTTGTGCCAATTCAGTCATTTCCGGCCAATTTTGGCCAAATTTTGCTGACTGGACATTGGCCAGCTGACATGGCCTGATCAGCGCTGACGTTAACAACTTTTAATAATATTTTAATATTTTTGAATTTTTATATTTTATATTTTATATTTTTTTTATTCTCCTCTTCTTCCTCCAACCGGTCCCTAGACCTTGGCGACCGGCCAGAGATGACAGCCGGTGAGGTCCAGGTTGACCTCGTTGGCCACCTCGCCAGTGGCCGCGAGGGCGGCCTCACCCACTCGGCACGAGGCCGCCCTCGAGGCCTAGGCGGTGAGGGTGAGTGAACCTAGGGAGAGAAGGGAAAGGGTTAGATATGGAGGACGGAGGACTAGATCTGAGAAGCTGAGGACCCGCCATCGCTGCCCCGTCGTGACCGTCACTCCCCGCACTCGCCTCCACCCCCCTCTCGACGCCGTCGCCTTGCGTCCTCACCAAACCTCGAGCCATGGGCCGGGCTCGCCCTCGCCGGCCATGGGCGAGGGTTGACCCTCGCCAAATCTGACGAGGGCGAGCCTCGCCACCCCACGCGAGGCTCGACCCTCACCCGATCTGGCGAGGGCGAGCCTCGCCACCCAGCACGAGGCCGCCCTCATGGCCACTGGCGAGGTGGTCGGCGAGGTCGAGGTCGACCTCGCCAGCCGGTCGCCAAGGTCCGGTGACCGGCTAGAGGAAGAAGAGGAGAAGAAAAAAAAGAAAAATCTAAAATATTAAAATATTATTAAAAGTTGTCAACATCAGCGCCGATCAGGCTACGTCAGCCGGTCGACGTCTAGTCAGCAAAATTCGATCAATTTAATTGGCACAACATAAAAAAGGTTTAGGACTTAATTGGCACCAGAAAGAGGTTTATGACTAAATTAGCACAAATGCAAAAGATTTATGACTTTTTTGGCACTTTTCCCCATCATATCATGATATGACATTCATAATAAGCTAGGTTTCCTTAAACTTCTGGAGGGAAGACTTTAACCAAAACCTTTATCAACAACTTTTGAGCTAGATATACATAAAAACTATTATGAAAGGTTCTTTAAAAATTCCAATTTAGACTAGTTGCTGAACTAAACTAAATTGTTATGGTTGATAATTATGTCATTTTTTCCGTTGGCTAGAGTGATATGTCTATATTGTTTGTTTGTTTGCTTGTGGATCTTATCACATTTGATGCAGAACTTCATGAAAACATTGCTGATATACATTCCCATGGAGTTGTTGGACTTTCATGCATAATTTGAACTTTATGTTGTTGTTTGATGACTATGCAAAGTTTTTATATATCAAATCGTCAAAGTATAATATCCGAGAGGGAATTCACTAGTGAGAATATTGTACTAATAGACCATTTGGAGGGCATATGTGCCTCAACCTCTTGGGTAAATTCACCTTTCTCTCTCTCTCTCTCTCTCTCTCTCTCTCTCTCTCTCTCTCTCTCTCTCCTTCACATTCTTTGACTATCCTGTAATTGATTAGAAATTGCTAAACAAACGTGCACCGACATCATGAGAGAATAGTAAAACTCGAATTGGTCCTTTCGATTAAAATGTAAACGAAATGCTGATGCTGATGTGATTATTATTTTGCCATTAAATGAGACTTTGTCATTACACGGGGCTTTTTATTTTAAAATTTTGACATATAGAAAACAGAATTAACATTTCTAAAAACACAGTATGACAAAATTTAAATAAAAACAAAAAGTGAAAAAGTGAACTGGCGGCTGATGGTGGTCATTGAGTGGTGGTACTGCCGTCGCTAATTGCATTTGAGAGAATACATGCTCGAAGAAGGTCTCAAGCCCCCACCACTCGCGCTCGTTGTGACGACGACGACTGTTTTTCCAATCTCTAGGCAACGCCTCACTAAGGTCTTGCAACCTTGGCCAGGTCTGTCTCACCAACGATTGCGCACCCTGGAGATCCATTTTTTTTGGGGTTCACGGTTGTTTGTCTTTATCTGTCTCTCTCTCTCTCTCCATTAGGACTCGAGGTTTTGTCATTTTTTAATATTCTAACCCAATTGACACAAAAAGAAAATTCATGATATCACAAAAGAAAATGTGGCAGTTTCCGACAGCATTTCATATGCATATTAACATATGAACATGTTAGAAATCTAAATGGCCAACAAAAAAAAAAAAGTTTTAAGGATCGTGATTGCTTATTTCCTGAAAATACGGGGACGATGGCTGCCTTCGTTCCGATAGAGAAAGGAAAATTATATAATAAAATTGTAAACGAAGTAAAAAATGAAAATCAAGATTTGATTTGTTTGCAGCCCTTGGGCTGTGACTATTCTATGCCAATATCCTTCTCTTTGTCGTCCTGTAATTCTTGGAATCTATATTGATAATTGATGGAAATAATTTGAATATGAAACGCTCACAACTCACATAAGAAGAAGATAGATAGGCCTATAGATTTATTTCACCTTTAAAAAAAAACAATTACAAGACTCCCTAGTTATAGACTTGTTACATGACATTTACTCTTCACAGTAAGAAAAGCTAGTGTTTCATATAAGATATGGAAACTAATAAAAAAATCACCATATCTCATTTTATCTCTAAAAATAATCACTACACCTAAAAATAGGAATAGAATCATTATAGATAATGACAAATAGACTCATTAAAAATAATGTTTCAATTATAACTTTTTTTCAATGCAGTACTGAACAATTATATGCACCGATGAATTTGGTTTAATTTCCAACGCTTCCCCTTAAACCAAATTATCTTCCATCGATTATTCAAGCAGGGCTCTTGAACTTTCAGAAAGCATCCATCTTGAGAGGTTTAGTAAAAATGTCTGCTACTTAATTTCCAGTCTTCACATGCAACACTTTAACCTCATTCTCTGTAACATGTTCTCGAATGAAGTGATATGGAACATCGATATGTTTACTTCATTCATGAAAAACTGGATTTTTCACCAATGCTTTTTTCTGCTCCATAAGAATATCTTTGAGTACTCTTCTCAACCAATTGCATGACAAACACATGAGGATGCAGATACATATTCAACTTCACATGTCGATAAAGTGACACCGGGTTGCTTCTTTGATGACCATGTGAAAGCAATCTCACACAAGAAATAAACAAAGTATGTAGTGCTCTTTCAATCATCGATATCTCCACCATAATCACTATCCAAATAAGCTTTAAGTTGGAAGGATTCAAAGCGATAATAGTGTAAGCCATGAGAAGTAGTACCTTTGATATATTGAAGTATCCTCTTTACAACTTTAAGATGAGATGACTTCAGCTTTGTCATATATCGACTCACAATTCCAACACTATACATAATATCCGGTCTCGTGCATGTCAAATATCTCAAACTCCCAATCAAGCTTCTACAATATGTCGAATCAACATCGACATCATCATCAAATTTTGATAGCTTGGTTTTGCACTCCATTGGTGTATTGACCGCAGTACAATTATTCATGTTGAATTTTTCAAGAATATTTTTTGCATACCCTTTTTTGGGAAATAAAAATCCCCTCGGCACTTTGCTTCACTTCAATCCCAAGGAAATAATTCATGAGACCATTATCGGTCATCTCAAATTCTTTTACCATTGATGCCTTAAAATCATCAATCATCGCCGGATTATTTCTTGTAAAAAACAAGGTCATCAACATATAAACACGTGAGTAGAATATCACATTTTTCTTTCTTCAGATAAAGTGCATGCTCATATAGACATTGAAAAAATTCATTTGCCTTGAAATATGTATCGATTATGGAATTCCATGCTCTCAGTGTTTGTTTAAGTCCATATAGAGCTTTCTTCAACTTTAACACTTTGTCTTCATGACCTTTGACAACAAACCCCTTAGGTTGTTCAACATAAATCTCTTCTTTCAATGATGCCATTATAAAATGTCAATTTGACATCCATTTGATAAATTCATCAATTAGTTTGAGCAACGATAGAAATAATCAATCTAATTGTTTCCATGCAGATGACATGGGCAAAAACTTCATCATAGCCGATTTCGGCTTTTTGCTTGTACCCCTTCGTGACTAATCTAGCCTTGTACCTTGTCATTTCTCCTTTCTCGTTCTTCTTGGCCTTGTATACCCATTTGATTCCAATCGATTTCTTGTCCTTTGGTAGATCAACAAGCTCCCATGTTTGATTCTTCTCAATGGCTTCAATTTCTTCATGGCTTTTCTCCATTTTTCTTCTTTAGCCACATCATCATAGATAAGTGGTTCATAATCTACAAGAAGACATACAAGGTGAACCTTGTCGGTAGCTTCATAAATGTCAGACAATCTCCTTGACCTTGGCACTAGCGGTTCATCAACATCGTATGAAGAAGTTGGCGATGACAAACTTGAAGAAGATACTGGAGAAGAGGGCGTAGAATGATCTTTCAACTCTGTTTGATCGATTACACCATGAGCATTCACTTCATCTTTTGGGATGTCTTCCCATGTGCCATCTTCATCGATCTTGACATCTCTGCTTATATACACTTTCAAAGGGTTAGGATTAAATAAACGATAGGCTTTGGATAAGGAGTCATACCCAATAAAGATGAGCTTTTTACTCTTGTCTTCCAACTTTGATCTTTTCTGGTCCGGGACATGAGCATAGGCAATGCTCCCAAAAATTCTCAAGTGTGAAACACTTGGTGTTCACCCAGTCCATGCTTCCTGTGGAGTTATGCCTTCAAGTCCATATGTGGGACATCTATTTTGAAGATAGACCGCACACAAAACAGCTTCAACCCAAAGCTCCTTAAACAAATTTTTGCTCTTCAACATGCTTTGAACCATGTCAGGAATGGTTTATTTTTTCGTTTAGCTATGCCATTTTGTTGAGGAGAATATGGAGCCGTCAAGAAGCACCAAATGCCATGATCCTCACAAAATTTGTTGAATATGGTTGATGTGAATTCTGCACCACGATTAGTCCTCAAAGCTTTGATAAAACAGTCGCTCTCCTTTTCAGTCAGTTTTTGAATTGTTTGAAAATATCAAACACTTCTGTTTTTTCTTTCAAAAAAACATAGCCAAGTTTTCCGAGTAAAATCATCAATGAAAGTAACAAAATATCGATGATTACCATATGAGTGAGGAGTGATTGGGCCACACGCATCAGAATGAATCAACTCAAGCACCTTCTTCGCTCGATAAGTCGCTTCCTTCGGAAAGCTAGTTCTAGAATGCTTAGTGATAACACACCCTTCACATAATTGATCAGGATGATCAATACGTGGTAAGCCATAAACCACCTTCTTACGAAAAAGCAAATTAAGTCCGCCAAAATTGAGATGGCCAAACCTTAAATGCCACAACCATGAAGGATCATCCATGTACGCCTTCAAACATCGAGACATATCATTCTTTATATTAAGAGTAAATATTATGTTCTTCGACATCTTTACATTTGCAATCAATTTATTATTCCTATCTCTTAGCACGAGACTAAGATCTTTCATATAACCTTTCTCCAAAAGCTGTCCCAAACTTAAAATATTGCTTGACATTTTTGGGACATAATAAACATTAGTAATAAACTGATGTGTACCATTCTTCAAGCGAATCATAATTGTACCTTTGCCTTCGACAAGAATTTTGGAGTTGTCACCGAAAGAGACTTGCCCTTTAATTGTCTCATCTAACAAGGTAAACATCTCTTTTCTCCCACACATGTGATTGCTTGCACTAGTATCCAAATACCACGTATCAGTTTGGCCTCCTTCATCTTCTTTGAATGCCAATAATAGAACTTGATCAACATCATTCACCAAGTTTGCCTTTTCATCTACTCCTCTACTCTTCTTGCTCAAGCAGTCAGAAGCATAATGGCCAAGTTTATTACAATGATAACATTGAATTTTAGATTTATCATACCATTGGCCTATCAAGTTCTTTCATCTTCCACGAACACCTCTTTGATACCGGTATCTACCGTCACTTCGATTAGCATCTCCTCTACTCCGTCCACGACCTCTTCCTTGAAAGCAACCTCGGCCTCAACCACAATCACAATCTTGGTTTGTCCCACAAATTTGCATGGGATCTCTTCTTTGCTCCTTCTCATCTCGGATGGTTAATCGCATTTGGAGAACTTCCTCTACTAGTTCAATCTTTTTTCTTCAAAACCTTTCTTCACGGGCTTGTAATGAACCCATAAGCTCATTAGTCGTCATGGCATCCAAGTCTTTAGATTCTTCAATTGCAACAGTAATGTGGTCGTACTTCTTGTCCAAGGACCGAAGTATTTTCTCAACAACACAAACATCGAAAATGTCTTCTCTGTTTCTTTTCATTTGGTTGACAATTGCCAAAACTCTTGTGAAATAATCAGCAATCGATTTAGATTATTTCATATGAATTACCTCAAATTCGCCTCTCAAGATTTGAAGGCGAATCTTCTGAACTTTTTGTACTCCTTGATGTGTATTGTGAAGAATCTCCCATGCCTTCTTAGCAGTGATGGCATTCGACACCTTTTCGAACATGGAATCATCTAAAGCTTGACAGATGATTGACAGAGTATATTGATCTTTCAAACATCTTCTCCAAGGCATTCCTCTAGTTCTGGTTCAAGGTAGCTTCATCCTCTGGCTCATCATAACTAGTATAGACAAGTTCCCACACGCTGTGGGCGCCAAGTAGAGCTTTCATTCTAACGGCCCAATTACCATTGTTGTCTTTGGTAAGACGAGGGTATTGAAGATGGAGCTAATTGTTTGTTGACGTTATGATCACAAACCGTAGGCTCTGATACCACTTTAATGGAAATAATTTGAGGATGAAACGCTCACAACTCACACAAGAAGAAGATAGATAGGCCTATAGATTTATTTCACCTTAAAAAAAAATAAAAATTTACAAGACTCTCCTATTTGTAGACTTGTTACATGACCTTCACTCTTCCTAGTAAGAAAAGCTAGTGTTTCGGATAAGATTTAGAAACTAATAAAAAATCACCATATCTTACTTTATCTTTAAAAATAATCACTATCTCTAAAAACAATCATTACACCTAGAAATAGGAATAGACTCATTATAGATAATGACGAACAGACTCGTTAAATATAACGCTACGATTATGACTCTTTTTCAATGCAAGTACCAAACAATTATATACACCGATGAATTTGGTTTAATTTCTATCAATAATGTGATAGAATAGTAAACTCTTCACTCGTTTGTCTTCTTCCTGATCGGAACCAAAAGTGACGAGAAGACTTCACTTTTAAGTCATCGCCAGCAATGAGCTCAAGTCATAGTCCTCGACCTTCTCCGTGAAATCGGGGTGGCTCTGAGGCCACGTTTGCTCTTTCGGGTCCTCTACGCTCAGTTGACCCAGTCAATTGGCGCGTTTACGTGAATAAGGATTCAACCAGACATTCATATAATGCGGTCTTCGGTTCGAGCAACCGTGTCTCTCTGGAGCCCCTTCTGTCTCTGCTATACGCCCCCCAAAGCTTTCCTCTTTCTGACTGTTCTTGTGCTTCTATTGTTCCCCTCTAAAATTCCTGAAATGGGTGTGGAGAGCTCCATAAGTTCCAAATTTTTGCTTCGCCTCGTCATTAGCATTTTGACGATTATTTGTTTGGAAGACTGGCTTACATCAGTGAGCTTGAAACATGACTGCGAGCCTGCAAAGTGCGGTCCCCTGAAAGATTTTCCCTTCCAGAACGACACTAAACCATGTTGTCCTGATGAGCCGCTGTTACTAGAACCTTTCTGGGAGGACCCTGGCGATTATGATCATCAATCTCATTCGTTGATCTCAGAGTTCGAGAAAACGGGCGATGCTTGTCTTACTCCACGTAAACATTTTCCTAGATTCCCCAGTGCATCTGATCCTGATGAGCATTCATACCTAGCATTTCTCCGTGATTGCAGCAGCATCCCAAATGTAACATTTCCATATCCTCACTCAACTTGCCCCTCTCCTGGCACCAACCGCTCTTATGTCACTCTTATGGATAGACCAGAAGACCCATGTCTTACTCTGTCAGCGTGCGAGAGTCATGTTATTGTACCTGTTAAAAGAGCCAGAAACGATGGCGAGGAAAAAGAAAATGATGACCACGAGCGTAAGTGGAAGCGCGGGTTTAGACTGAAATAGAATTTAACCTCCTGGGAGAGTTATGTTAAATGCAAAACAAGTGGCGGCAGATGCGAAGGACGTGATGGATGTTTTCGATGCTTCTGTTCTGATGGAAAAGATCATGCGTACACTTGCAAAAAAGGTAATACTTTTCGATTGATTCGCTGTAATAGCAACAGTTTAAATTCTCCCATGCGCTCTTCGGTGTATTTCCGGGCCGTTCTCTCCAAACTTGATAAAGACTTCAAAGGAAGAGGAGGAAATTTTGGCTTCCTTGGTTTTCTATTCTCATTTCCTTTTTCCCCACCTCGGGTTCATTCACTAAGCCTTTACTTTTTAATTTATATTTCTTCCGGACATTCTTTTGTAGATCTAGTGTGTATTTGTTTTGGAAAAAAATTTACGATGAAGGAAAATAAATTCTGCGGAAAGTATTTTTCAGAAAATTGTATTTTACCTTTTTCAGATTAGAGAACTCATTTTCCTAACTTTAATCATGCATATTTTCTTCAATTGTAAATGGTTTGACTAATCATTTTCAGCAAACCAGATGCATTAAAGTTCAGAAAACTAATTCGCGGAGAATTCTTTCACTCAAACATATAGACTTCAGTAGTTGGACGAATTCATAGCAATGTCATGTTCTTCCTTGCATCAAAGCTGAAGAACTGTGGTACAGCATCTGCAGATCACAGATACATAGTCTTGCTGCAGTCGCTTCTGTGGATCTCAACCCTGCATTAATCATATGTGCAGCTCAGTAACTAGTGAAATTTTTAGGAGTGTCTCTGTTTGGGTTAGCCAGCTCCAATGTGAGTGCAAATATGCGTCGAGGATTATAGATGATTACTGAATTTCTGATGCAGAGGCCGGGTATGATTCAATAAGAGAAGACACATGCACGGAAAGGAAAAACGTGAAGGGGAAAGTTTTCCGTGCATGTGTTTGCTTATGCTTGTTTCACATCAGCTTAAAGTTTCAGTTAACATTGTCGCCAACAATGCTCCATTAAGCTTAGTTCTACAATTTCCTTGTGATATGTAACATGAGGTAATATCTATTTGTTCCTAAGATGTATTATGTCAAGTGATATTCAATTGATCGATAGGAGTTTATGTTAGATCAAGGAAGCTGGTGTCTGTATTCCTGTTCTATAATTTTCATGATGTGGATAGGATCTGCATTTGTGGAATTCATATCTGACGCAAATGCCATCTTTTGGCACATCTTTGCTGCAGGAAACGACGCACCTTTGAGCATTGGATTAGGTCAGTCCAAACTTTATCATGGGGGACATTATACAATCCTTTGAGCATATGTCGGTGCATTAAGCATGTTTTTGTGGTTGCAAAAGAATGTGGTCAAGACATAATTTGAGTACAATTATGATGCAAGAGCACAGTGACACGCTTCGTCCATTTGGGAACGCCTCACAGTCAAAAGTTTTCCTGAAATTTTCCATTTCCTCTACCTGCCACTTATGCAATTCTAATGGAACTTTTGTTCTTCAGGTTGTGGATTTGGTGCCTTCGCCAGTATTTTTCTCTGTTCATGCATCTACAAGATCCGCCACAAAGAACAGCATTGCTTCTCAACATTCCGCTCAAGACACGCTTCTTCTGATTCTTCCTTGAAAGTAGATCTTGAAGTGGGCAATGTATACTTTGGGGTCTCCATTTTCACCGAAGCCGAGCTTGAAGAAGCTACTAACCATTTCGATTCTGCCCGGGAGCTCGGAGATGGAGGTTTTGGAATTGTGTACTATGGTAAGACCTTAACGAAAGAGGCTAATTAGGCAGCCTGCATGTAAACTAAGAGGGTCATTCTCCATTTTCTTGAGCAGGCAAACTTCGAGATGGCCGGGAAGTAGCTGTTAAGCGTCTATATGAGCGCAACTATCGGCAGGTGAAGCAGTTCGTAACTGAAGTCCAAATCCTAACTTGCTTGCGCCACAAAAACCTCGTCTCTTTATATGGTTGCACTTCGCAGCACAGCTGTGAACTCCTACTGGTCTATGAGTACATCCCGAACGGCACAGTAGCTGATCATCTGCATGGGGAGCGAGCGAAGCAGGTCTCTCTCCCGTGGCCTACTCGTATTAACATCGCCATAGAAACAGCCACCGCATTGGCTTACCTTCATGCATGTGACATAATCCACCGTGATGTGAAGACTAACAACATCCTCCTCGACAATAACTTTTGCGTCAAAGTAGCAGATTTCGGCCTTTCTCAGCTGTTCCCCAACAATGTGAGTCATGTGTCAACCGTTCCTCAAGGGACTCCGGGTTACGTGGACCCTGACTATCACCAGTGTTACCAGCTTGCGGAGAAGAGTGATGTCTACAGTTTTGGGGTAGTACTAGTGGAACTCATATCATCCATGCCGGCAGTTGATATAAGCCGAGACAGGCACGAGATTAATTTGGCTGACTTAGCAACTAGCAAGATACGGAACCACGAGTTCTGTGAACTAATTGATCCAAATTTGGAGTTTGAATCGGATCCCGAAATCAATAGGATGATCAGGACTGTGGCCGAGCTGGCTTTCGGGTGCCTGCAACAGGACAAGGACGTAAGGCCCTCCATGGAGACTGTCCTGGAGGAGTTGAAGGCAATTTCGAGTGGGACACATGAGCCTGGCAAGTCGAAGGATGTGAGCTATGATAACAGCACCGGTCAAAGTGACAACCCGCCTCCTTCGCCTGAATGTGACAATGTGGGGCTGTTGAAGAATGTGAAGTCGCTGACTTCACCTGTTTCCGTGACTCAAAAATGGGGAAGCAGTGACGTTGGAAATTGTTCCAGTGGCCCTGACATTGTTTTCTCAGGGTCATGTTTTTCTCTTACAACATTTTCCTTAAAAGAACATAAGTCAAGTTTTTTTTTGGAATTGTTCATTAAAAAAAAAACAGCCAAGTTCATTTAGTTATGCATTTAGTGTTTTTGCTATTTTCTAGGAAGTTAATAGCACGTTTGTGTGCAGTTATGTGTTGCACGTACGTGAGCAGTTTCTGCTTTGTATTTAATGGTCGTACTTGACAGTTTTTTTTTCTTTAAGCACAAGACTTATGAAGTGCTATGCTCTGTTTTTTTTTTATTTTTTATTTTATCTTCTTTCTCTTTCAAACAACAAAAAATTTTCTGTTTTGATTGTTGTTTTTATGAGCTTTAACATTGGTATCAGAGCGTTTGTGGGATCTTAAGGGACTGTGAAGTGAGGGTAAGTGAGTGAGGATTGCTTCCAATCTGCAAAGAAAAAGCTAATGGAGGCAGGATCGAGTGGATTCTCTACAATGGCTGCTCCAGTCTTTACTGGGGAAAATTATCAAGCTTGGGCTATCAAGATGACGGCATTCTTGGAGGGTCATGATTTATGGGAGGCTGTGGAGAATGATTATGAGGTTGCTCCACTTCCAGACAATCCGACCTTGAATCAGATAAAGTACCATAAAGAGAGAATCACAAGGAAGGCCAAGGCAAAGTCTTGCCTGTATGCTGCTGTTTCACCCACTATCTTCACAAGGATCATGAGATGTGATTCTGCAAAGGCAATATGGGATTTCTTGAAGGATGAATACGAGGGAGATGAGAAGATAAGAGGCATGAAGGTGCTGAATCTCTTGAGGGAGTTTGAGAGATAGCAGATGAAGGATTCAGAGTCAGTGAAGGAGTACTCTGATAGGCTGGTTGGGATAGCTGAAAAAATCAGAGTTTTAGGGACTGACTTGAAGGATGAAAGGCTTGTTCGAAGAAGAATTTTGATGTCTCTTACCAATGGTGCCAGAGTTCGAAGCCACCATAGCTTCTCTGGAAAATACAAGAGACTTAGCTGATATAAAGCTTGCAGAATTGTTAAATGCTCTGCAGGCACAGGAGCACAAAAAACTGATGAGAAGAGAAGAGTTTGTAGAGGGTGCGCTGCAAGCTAAAGTGAAGTCAAATGATGGAGGCAAAGGGAAGAAATGGATTCAGTCCAGAGAAAATGCTGGTGACTCCAAGTTTGTAGCAAAAGAAGGAAATTCTGGTGGGTCTAGCAAATGGAAGATGAACAAAAAGCCTTGTCAATACGTGGTGGAACTAATCATCAGTTTTTTTAGATGTTGGAGAAAGCCTGATGCTAGATGCAGAAGATGTCACAAGTTGGGTCACATGGAAGCCATCTGCAAAGAAAAAAATTACCAACAAGCAGGAAAAGCACAGGTAGTAGTGAATGAAACTGAGGAAGAACACTTCTTTGTAGCTTCTTTTTCTAAATCTTCTGTTGGGAATGATGCATGGCTGGTAGATAGTGGTTGTACCAATCATATGACTGGCAATTCGAAGCTATTTAGGAGTCTAGACAAGTTAGTCAGGTCCAGAGTCAGAATTGGCAATGGACAGTATATCGAAGTGCAAGGGAAGGGTACGGTGGCTATTGAAGGAAATCAGGAGGTGAAGCTGATCAGTGATGTTCTTTTTGTGCCAAACATTGACTAGAATCTGTTAAGTGTTGGTCAATTAGTTGAGAAGGGCTATAAAGTGAAGTTCGAAGGGAAGGAATGTCTTATTAATAATGCAGATAGCAAAGAAGTGCTAAGAATCCCAATGAGGGACAAGAGTTTCATGTTCAAGCCACAAGAGATGCAACAAATGGCTTTAAAGTGCAAAGAAGAAATGCAGAGCTATGGCATAAAAGACTTGGGCATGTTCACAAGAAGAGCATGTCGTTTATGCGGAGAAATAGCTTGGCAGATGACTTGCCAAGTTTGGAGGAGGAATTTCCACAGTGCAGAACTTGTCTTCTTGGCAAGCAAGCCAGATTTCCTTTCAAAGGAGGAGGCTGGAGAGCATGTGAGAAGCTGCAATTAGTCCACACAGATCTATGTGGACCTATGTCTAAGTCTTCTCTCAATGGTAGCAGGTATTTCATTACCTTCACTGATGATATGACTAGGATGAGTTGGATTTATTTTCTGCGAGCCAAGTTTGAAGTTGCTGATGTGTTTGTGAAGTTTAAAGCCTTAGTTGAGAATCAAAGTGGGAAGAAAATTAAAATGCTCAGGTCTGATAATGGTTCTGAGTATACTGCTCACAAGTTTAAGTTGAATTGTGAGCAAGCAGGAATTGTGCAGCAGTTCACTACTCCCTATTCACCTCAACAGAATGGGGTCAGTGAGAGGAAAAACAGAAGCATTATGGAGATGGCTAGATGTATGATGCAGGAGAAGAAGTTACCTAAGAAGTTCTGGGCTGAAGCGCTAATACTTTGCGGTGTTCTGTTGAACAGATTGCCCACAAAAGCCTTAGAGAGGTCAACACCTTTTAAAGTCTGGTATGGTGTTAAACCTTCAGTGAAAAAATTGAAGGTTTTTGGGTGTTTGTGTTACACTCATGTTCCTAAGGTTAAGAGGGACAAGCTGGATAAGAAAGCAGAGCTTGGAATCTTCATTGGGTACAATATCCAATCAAAAGCTTACAGAATTTTTCACCCTATGACAGGGAAGGTGACAGTAAGCAGAGATGTTGTTTTTCTAGAGGAAGATGAGTGGAATTGGATGGAAGGAAAGAGTGCAGAACAACAACAGTTCGAAAAACAACCTGCAACAGATGTAGAGGTTGATGAAGTTATAGATGGATTGGAAGACAGTGTGGATGATTTACCAGTGAGAGGCACAAGGTCACTTGCTGAAATCTATGAAAGAAGCAATGTGGCAATGCTCGAACCATCTAACTTTGTGGAAGCTAAGGAGGATCAGAGGTGGATTGCAGCAATGCAGGAGGAGATTGCAATGATCCAGAAAAAAACCACACATGGGAGCTTGTTGACAACCATCGATAAGACTGTGATTGGGGTTAAGTGGGTGTTTAGAACAAAACTTAATCCTGATGGTTCTATCAATAAACACAAAGCTAGACTGGTGGTGAAAGGCTATGCACAAATATGGGGAGTAGACTATTCTGAAACATTTGCTCATGTTGCACGACTTGATACAATAAGGTTACTGTGAGCTATTGCAGCAGAGAAGGGGTGGCCTATATTTCAGTTAGATGTCAAGTCTGCATTTTTTAATGGAGAGCTTGAGGAGGAGATTTTTGTTGAACAACCTGAAGGCTTCAGTATCAAAGGGCAAGAAGAGAGTGTATACGGGTTGAAGAAAGCTCTATATGGACTGAAGCAGGCTCCAAGAGCTTGGTATGGGAAGATAGATCGATATTTGCAGGATTTTGGCTTTGTAAAAAGCTTAAGTGAGTTCACTCTTTATGTCAAGAAGGTGAATCACAGTGTTGTAATTCTGTCACTTTATGTAGATGATCTATTAGTGACAGGAATGATATGGAATTGATAGAGAAGGTGAAGCAAGATCTATTTGCAGTTTTGAGATGTCGAGACTTGGGAAAGATGGCTTATTTTTGGGTCTAGGAAGTCAAACGGGCTTCATATGAGATCTTCATCTATCGAAAAAAAATACATGAAGGAAATTCTAAAGAAATTTCAGATGGAAGATTGTCGAAGTGTAAGCACTCATATGGCTGCTAAAGAGAAGCTGCAAAAAAATGATGGAACATATGCAGTAGATGCTTCTATGTATAGAAGTCTGATTGGGTGTCTCATGTATTTTATAACAACCAGACCAGATATTCTATTTGCTGTGAGTGTTTTATCCAGGTTTATGAGTAGTCCTAATCAATTACATTTAATTGCAGCAAAAGGGTCTTAAGATATCTCAAAGGAACATTGTTCTTTGGTGTGAAGTTTAAGAAATGTCAGAAGTTTTATTTGCAATGATTTTTTGATAGTGACTGGGCTGGTTCAATAGATGACATGAAGAGTACATCTGGATATTGTTTCAGTCTTGGTTCTGCTTGTTTCTCCTGGTGTTCTAAAAAGCAAGAGATTGTAGCTCAGTCCACAATAGAGGCTGAGTTTATAACGGCTACTGCAGCTGCAAATCAAGCTTTGTGGCTGAAAAAGATAATGAAGGATCTGTGGTTGAATTCTAGTGATTGCATTGAAGTTAATGTGGATAATTAGGCTGCTTTAGCAATATCTCATAATCCAGTTTTCCATGGCAAAACCAAGCATTTCAAAGTCAAATTTTTCTTTCTGCGTGAGGTGCAACAAAGTGGCGAAGTTAAGTTGGTCTATTGCAGATCTGAAGATCAGCTTGCAGATATGTTCACAAAACCACTTCAGGCTGGAAGATTTGAGCTGTTAAGAGAGAAAATAGGAATCTGCAGCAGCAACTGATCCAAGGAGGAGTTTGTTGGAATTGTTCAGCTGCTGTTTTCTGTCATGTTTTCCTCTGTTTTACTCTGTTTTTTTTTTTATTAAAAAACAGCCAAGTTCATTTAGTTATGCATTTAGTGTTTTTGCTATTTTCTAGGAAGTTAATAGCACGTTTGTGTGCAGTTATGTGTTGCACGTACGTGAGCAGTTTCTGCTTTGTATTTAGTGGTTGTACTCGACAGTTTTTTTTTCTTTAAGCACAAGACGTATGAAGTGCTATGCTCTGTTTTTTTTTTGTTTTTTTTTTATCTTTTTCTCTCTCAAACAACAAAAGAATCAAACAACAGAAATTTTTCTGTTTTGATTGTTGTTTTATGAGCTTTAACACCTCACCCTTTTCACTGTTTTCTCCCTACGTTCCAAAGGCACAAGCCTCAGCATTCTGCGGTCAATAAGTCGGGAGGACCAGAAGCTTTTTCCACCATCAGCTCATCAGTTTCATCGCGAGAATCGTAAAACTACCCTTTAACTTAAAGACTGCATTCTCACTCAATACTCTCTCTCTCTCTCTCTCTCTCTCTCTCTCTCTCTCTCTCTCTCTCTCTCTCTCTCTCTCGCAGTGCGTTTCTTTTGCGTTCAAAAGTCATTCTTTCTTTGAGAACTGTGAAAGACGATTTCTGAAAAGGAAAAGGGAGATCATCCACCAAGAACACGAAGAAAAAGATTGCAAAGTCGCGCGGGTTCTCCAGCGCATGACGATCCCTTTATCATGCTCTCAAGCAATCAAAATCATCCTCCAGGACACTGTAGTAATATTTCATTCAAATTTCAAAAGCACTGAAACCCGAGTATCCACAGCGAAACATATATAAGGAGTTCCCCGAAAAACAGAGCATCCTCAGGAAGAAAAACAGAGCACGGAAAATATGGTGACTCTGCAGAAGTTCAAGCCCTTCGCCGCCCAGTGCGGCGTCGCCCTGAGCCCCACTTGTAGCCCGGGAGCAAGCTCCGTCATCCAGCTCTGCTGCCAGAGCCAGCAGATAACCACCCTGCAGATGCTCTTCACTCGCGGCGGAGGCATTGGGGCATGGGGGGTTGATGCGATCGAGCCGAGGAGGCCCGAATTGGGCACGAGAAGAAGAAGAAGAGCGTGAGCGGACGCACTCTGAAGGACCTGTTCGTGTCGCCTCTGCCAAGCCCGGAAAGAGATGACGATGGAAGTGGAGGCGCCAGAGGAAATGGACGTGGTGGAGAGGAGCTGTTTCCTTTCCATGCGGGCAGTCTAGGCGGCTTGATTGCCGGGCTGAGTTCGCTTAGGCCAGTCTTCGTGGGGTTGCGGTTCAGGTCGCTGATGCTGAGAAGGCTTGGCGTCCCACGCTTGAGACAATACCCGAGTGATATGCACATGTGGATCGAAAATTTTGCTGTGAATCGTGACAGGGGCTGCCCTTTCGAGTGGCAGATCGACTTGTTCTTCCCACTCATTCGCTAGACTCCCATCTCGATCTTTTCTTTGCAATTTGCATTGCATATTTCTGTTCGGTCTCAAGTTAATGCAGATGAGATTTTAATGAAGTCAATCGCTATGAATTTTGCATACTATGGTATCGTGAGTTACACTGTCGTCGTATTGTCAATCAGTTAAAATTGTTGTCCATCAGGGTCTTACGATGTTGCATTATAGAAGAGTCCGAGGTAACCCTAGCCAAAGAGCCAGAGAGAAAAGGACTGAATACTGATGATCAATAGTCCAAAGATTGTAGCTCTACAATCCAGGCTATTCGCCGCTCCATGGCATAGCCTTGGAGCACGAGACGTTGGAACAGCTTGGCCGCCACCCAGAACCGCTACCAATGCCATCTCCACCATAACCCTCAAAACCCGAACATGACCACCGTTCGAGTTCGACCCCAAACCATTTCTCCTAGCCGAAACTGAGCGAAGTCTCTCTCGGAAACTGTCGAGATTACGGAGGAGAGGGAGAGAGCTATGTTGTGCAATAAAAGCAGTGAAGGATCATTACAAGAACCAAAGTCTTGACGAGTAAGATGAGTATTGATGCTGTGAAAAAGGGTGTAAAATCCTAAAGAATATAGAATCAAATCTAATATCATTGCGGTTCTGTTTGTTTTCATTAAAATGTTTTCCAAAAAATGATTTTCCTAAATTTCTGGTTTTTGGGGCTTGAAAAATCAAGTGGCCAGGAAAATCATTTTTGGACAAATAGAAGCTGGTAGATTTATAATAACACAATTCAATGAGGTAAGGGAGTAATTTTCAGGGCGTTGTAATGAACTTTAGGATAGTAAAAGGGTACCTACATAAATAGTTTTACCCTCTAGTTATGCATGTAAAATTGGAATTCACAATGAGAGTCGGCTAATATAATGGCATCTTAAAACCTGTGAACTAAATTTTGGTTGTGTTCGAGTGAGAATGTCACTAGAAGGGGTGACGACTTGAGAAAGCAAAAGCAGTCACTTGCGTAAATAATAATCACGAGGCTCCTTATTAAGTGGACAATACAATTAGTCAGGTTAGGACATTAAAACGACCACAATCTAATGACGGTTGCCCTTGTTAGGCAACCTTTAAAAAAAAATCTTAAATTTATTACACTTTTACCAATTTAATTCTTTATTTATTAATTTTATCAATTGAGCCCTCAACTTTTTTATGTTCTATCTATTGAGTTCATCTCAATTTTTACCAGAAATTGCTAACGTGTATATTAGTTGACGTATGTAATATGGATAGACATTGATAATTTTTAATAATATTTTTATTAAATTTTCATTTTCATTTTCATTTTCCTTTCTTTAATTTTCCTTTTTTTCCCCATTTTCTCTTCTTTTTATCTTTTTTTTTTTTTTTATTTTTTATCTTTCTTTTGCCGGGCCTCTCACGCAAGGGCCACCCTGCTGGATTGGGCAAGAAACCAAAAAGAAGAATTTTTTTCAAGGGGGAAATCATAAGGGTAGCCTTGCTTGAGGTTGGTGGAGGGAAAATGATAGAAAAAAAAAATAAAGAAGGAAAATACAAGAAAAGAATAAAAGAAGAATAAAAATTGAAAACATATTAAAGTATTACTATATATTGTCCATGTCAATGCCGGCCATGCTTGATCGTGCTATGTGGGACTGTCAACATCCATGTGAGCGAATTTAGGCTAAGATAAGTTGGATGGACTTAATTGACAAAATGTAAAAATGTTTAGAACTCAAGTGATACAATTAAAATGTTGAGAGCGGAATTGACAAAAGTGTAATAAATTTAAAATTTTATAAATGATTTTTTCAATGGTGGACTCTAAGTAGCACCGATACCAACACAGACATGAAACACGCCGACATGTCATTTCTAAAAAAATAGATAATTTTGACATGTTGGGACACATTGTATATTACTTTATATTTTCATATATACATGATAAATTATCATTTCTATGATTAATTCAATCAAATTAATTTGATTGAAATTCATAAATAAATAAATAATAAAAAAGAACTTAGAATGAATTTGCACTAAAAAAATTAATCAACCATTTGTTAATATCATATATTGTTTCAATTTGACAAATTCAACTATATTCCATTCAAATAATCCATGAAACTTGGTAATGGAAAAAAAAAAAAAAAAAAAAAATCAACATTTCACCATCAAATATAATAAGAAGTCTTTCCCCATTCATTATTTTATTATTTTTCACATATTTACATTTTGACTCTTTATTTATTGGAAATTTTTAAAATTTACCTTGTACGTATCGGAATCATATGTCGGAATTCCAGACTCATGTGTCGGAGCATGTTGGGAGAGTTGATCATGTGTCAAAAAAATCCGACACGTGTTAATCAAGCATTGGACACGTGTTGAAGTGTTCGACACAGCACGAAGGCTCTTAGTGCTTTTTAGGGTGGACTTGACAATATTAATCACTATAGTGGTTGCCATGGGAGGTTGGTTTTTCCACTTTTAAATCCAATTTTTAGTTGATTCTTTTTTATTTTAATAAGATTCTATTCATGTGCACCGACAAATGATTTGTACGGTGTATGTTCATATGCAATATGATTTCCGTAGGTGCTTAACTTATCTAAGGCCTCTTTTAGTCTAATAGTATTGCTTAGCACTGAAACTCCATTCTAAGCGTACTTAGGTGATAAGGCTATTGTGATGGGTGAACTTCTAAAAATATGCTTCATTGCACGATAAAATCACAAGATTTAGTATTGGATGGATTAACCCTGAATGAGTTAAGCTAGGATGTCATAATGACGGGAAATGTGTGAAGAGTCCCAAAACTTATTGTATTGGTATCAATTTAGTCCAAAATTTTTCAACCTAATGCCTATTCAATCCTTTTGCCTAAGTTTAGCCTGATATTACTAATGAAAATACCAGCCGACTTACGTGACACTACCGACTCTAACATGAATAATTTCTAATAGTATTTTAATAATTTTTTTTAATTTCTTTTATTTTCGATTTTCTTTTTCTTTTTTTTTCCCTTCTTCTTTCTTTTGTTGGCCATCAGCCACAAGCGATAGCCAGGCTAGCCTCGCCAAGGATAGATTTGGTGAGGTCACCTTGGCCTGGTGAGGTGAGGTGGAGTTTAGCCGAGGCTAGGGCGACCTTGTCGGGCTTGCCCTTGCTTAGGTGCAGCTCAACAAGTCCAGGCTAGATTTGGCGAGGGCGATCTTTGCTCAGGCTAGGGCAAACTCATCGACTGTCACCTTCACCCGAGTGATGCCCCGTGAGGGTTGGCCTTGCCCAGGCCAAAAATGGTGAGGCTAACTGTCACCCATAGGAAGGGGACCTCGTCTATGGCAGGCGACGGCAAGCTAGGAAGCACCGACACTCTTTGAGAGTTTTTGTGTTATGTTGGATATTTCAACATTTATCTGACATTCTCGGACATTTTTGAACACTGGATTAACACGTGTAAGAAAATCCCACATCTGGTCAATTTTCTCGACACTCCCCAACATTTGAATTGGAATTCCAATATGCAAGTTTCCGATATGTGATTCCAACATGTAAGGTTAATTTTAAAAAATTTCAATAAATGATAGATCAAAATGTATACATGTGAAAAAATTTAAAAAAAAAACAATGGTAAAAATAATAAATTGGGAAAGAAGAAAAACCCCATCTTTTTTTTTTTTGTGACTTTTACTTCCCATGATATATAATTTATTCAAGTTTTTTTTTTCTCTTTTCTTCGATACGTCGACACATGAGTCCATAATGTCAATGGCTTGTTTTTTTCTCCAAGTTTATGGATTATTGGAATGAAGTTAAATTTGTCAAATTGAAACAATGAATAATTTTAATAAATAGTGGATTAATTTTTTTAGTGTAAATTCATTCTAAGCTTTATTATTATTTATTTATTTGTGAATTTGAATAAAATTAATCATAAAAATGATAATTTATTATATATAAAAATAGACATTTAATATACAACGTGTCTCAATGTGTTAGAATTTTTTGTTTCTTGAGAAACGATGTGTCAATGAATCGTGTCGCGTGTCAGTATCGGTACTACTTAAATGGTGAGCCTAGCCTAGCCAGGCTAGCGGTTAGTGATCTTCAGTGGCCAATGGCCAGTCACCGGCAAAAGGATGAAGAAAAAAAGAAGAAAGTTAAAAATGGAAAAAAAATTAAATTATTAATAAAAGCTGTCCATGTCAATGCCATTGATGTAGGTTGACTGGCATTTATCTCAGCAATATTGGGCCAAAATTTACTGGAAGGGCTAAAATGGCACTAGGTTAAAAAGTGTAGGATTAAATTGATATCATTAAAAGATTTATAATTATTTTGGCACAAATATAATAAGTCTAAGACTTTGTCGACACTTTTTCCACATAGTGGCCACCTTGATTTTCATAAACACAATCGTATTTGTCTGCGCCAAACAATTATTTTGCATAGTATATATTAATCTCCAATGTTGAAATCGGTGGTTATCAAACAAAAGGATCCGATATATAAATTCTCATTATGTCTCATCTTTATCTTATCCTATCCTATTTGACCTAATAATTCAGGCCACCAAGTATCGCGCAAGAGTATATAACTAAAAAGTAGATGAAATACTACAAGCGTGCGAATGAAGAAAGGAAAAAAAAAAAAAAGGAAGAAAAAAAACCCACTTCAACACCTTTCTCAATAAGGAACATGGCCACATTGGCATTTCTCGTTAATTAAATTTGACAAAATTAACTAACAGATTTGATTGCACCCATTTGACTAATTCTAGACTTTATTTTAAGTTTTTAAAATTTTAGAATTCAAATGCGCCTCCACAATAAGTTCTTGAAACTTCTAGTACACTTTCTCCCTTAAAAGAGAAAATTACTGATAAAATCCAAAAACTAATGACAATTGTGCATTCAATCATAACTCTTTTTTTTTTTGCTAATTAAGTCGTCAACCACCACCTTTAATAATAATAAATAAATAAATAATTTGAAAAAATAATTAAAGTATTAGTAAAAATTGTCTATATAAATGTTGGTTGACGGTTGGTATCCACATCAACGTTAATCCGCAAAAAATTGGTCAAATGAATTAAATTGATACAAATATAAAAGATTTAGATTCAATTGACCAAAAAAAAAAATTAGGACGGAATTAATATAATTGCAATAAGTTCAGGATTTTTTTGATAATTTTTCCTCTTAAAATATCAACAGAAGTCTGCTGCTTTACTGGATAAAAGGACCTTTAGCGGAAATTACATTTTTAATCCCTTGGAAATATTTCCCTTTTGGTCCTTGTCTTGTTGGCTTGTGGACAATCAAAGTCATTCGGTCAAAAGTTGGGTTTGAATATTCCCGCAAATTATTGAATCCCGACGTAGGAAACATTATCCTATAGTTTCATCCACTGTGCGTTTAGAAATATCTAGTTTTAGTTTCCGTTTCAAATCAGTTCTCTTCCAGATTGCAGAACGCAGCCATACGAGCAATTTTCCTGCTTTGGATTATCCAGTCGAGGAAGCGTTTTGACTTATTGCATCAGAAGGGAGAGAATGCCGGAGGACAGCTGAAGAAGTATGCAGATCAGATGTCGAGGTGATCTCTGTCTCTCTCTGTCTCTGTCTCTGTTTCTCTGCCTCTCGGCGATGAATTGGATATGACCACATCGATCAAAAGCTGCTACTTCTTGAGTTCTGAATCTATTTGTATAGGAAGCTCAAACAAGACCTGTTCAGCATCGACCAAAAGACTGGCCTTTGCGCCAAAAATAGGGAAGCTATTTTCCTATTTCCTTCAGAAGCCCCCTCATCGTCTGTTGGAAAAACAATTAATAGCCCTGTTACAGTCATGTAGAACCAAGAAACAACTTCAACAAATCCATGCCCAGGTTGTCTGTCATGGCCTTGAACGAAACCATTATGTCGCTCCCAAAATCATCACAACTTGTGCTCAGCTCAAGGAAATGGGACACGCCCATAAAGCCTTCGACCACATTCTCGACCCGAATGTTTCACTCTGGAACGCCATGTTCAGGGGGTACTCTCAAAATGAATTGAACAGGGAGGTCGTTCGTTTGTTCAGTCAAATGAGAAGCATGGGCGTGATGCCTAATTGCTTCACTTTCCCTGTTGTGCTTAAATCCTGTGGCAAGATCAACGCTTTGACGGAAGGCCAGGAAGTGCATTGTTTTGTGATGAAGTCCGGTTTTAAAGACGACCCTTTTGTAGGTACCACCTTGATTGAAATGTACTCAACCGGGGAAAAGCTGGTACTGCTTACAAGGCCTTTGGCGAGATGCTCGAGAGGAATGTCGTTGCATGGACCTCGATGATCCATGGGTACATCTCGTGTGGAGATGTAGGTTCAGCGAGGCATCTGTTCGACATGGCTCCTGAACGTGACATAGTGTTGTGGAACACCATGATCTCCGGTTATATAAAAGCTGGGGACATGTTGGCCGCACGGGAGCTCTTCAATGCCATGCCCAATCGGGATGTTATGTCGTGGAACACTATGTTAAATGGTTATGCTAATAATGGTGATCTAGATGCTTGTGAAATGATGTTTGAAGAGATGCCTGAACGGAACATTTTCTCATGGAACGGCTTGATTGGAGGATATGCCCTCAATGGCAATTTCTTGCAAGTCTTGGCTACTTTCAAGAGAATGTTAATTGAAGGCAATGTGAGCCCAAACGATGCCACTCTAATGACTGTTTTGTCTGCGTGCGGTAGACTAGGAGCTCTTGATTTGGGTAGGTGGGTACATGTATATGCCAAGAGCCATGGATATGGCGGGAACACATATGTTGTCAATGCTTTGATCGACATGTATGCGAAATGCGGGAATGTAGAGAATGCCCTTTATGTGTTCGTCAATATGAGCACGAAGGACTTGATTTCTTGGAATACTGTAATAAATGGTTTGGCAATCCATGGCCGTGGGGCTGACGCCTTGAGTTTGTTCGAGCAGATGAAACGTGCTGGAGTAAAACCAGATGAAATCACGTTCGTAGGCGTCTTGTGTGCCTGCACGCATATGGGAATGGTTGCAGATGGTTTCTCGCACTTCCAGTCCATGATCGATGATTACTCGCTTGTGCCTCGAATGGAGCATTATGGCTGCATGGTCGATTTGCTTGCTCGAGCTGGACTTTGGTCCAGGCTGTTGAATTTGTGAACAAGATGCCCGTAAAAGCCGATGCTGTAATCTGGGCTACCTTGCTCGAGCCTGCCGGCTACATAAAAATGTTGACTTGGCTGAAGTAGCCCTCCATCAGTTAAATGAACTTGAACCAGGAAATCCCACCAATTACGTTACGCTTTCGAATATATACAAGGATGTCGGAAAGTGGAAGGATGTGGCAAGATTGAAAGCTGCAATGAAAGATACCGGGCGTAGAAAACTTCCTGGATGTAGCTTGATTGAGGTCAATGATGATATTGTTGAGTTCTATTCCCTGGATGAGAGGCATCCTGATAGTCATGAAATATACGAAGCCTTGGACGGTTTAATAAAACTATCAAGGTCATCTGAGTATGAATCTGACTTAACTTCGTTTGAGCAGTGAACTTACAGAAGAAGAGGTACCTCTTGAATATTAGAAATATATTTGGGAGATTCTGTATATTTCTCATGATTGATTTTGATGGATTGTAATTAACATTGTAATACTCCGTCACTTTAGCGAAGCCTGATCTGAGAAAGCCTATAGAATCTGTTCCATGATGAATGTATCAACAACAACCGCATCAGCTGCATTTTCTCCGTTTGACCATAGCCTTCAGTTGCTGTTTCGGCTGCTTGTTTCAAAGTGAAGAATACTACCACCAGACTTGCTCTCCTCAAATAAGCCATGCCGTGAAGTTTCATCACAAATGGCGGCCGAATGCTGCCTCACACGACATCACACACCACCCCATCTCGGATCTGTCACACCCCGAAAACTACAGGGAGAGAGGTGACACGACTATTTTTCCACCCGAATGACGAAGCCTCTAACCAGCTGAATCCAACTCCCAAAAGTCTCTGTGAGCTATAGGTCACTAACTGAGGGACCTGAAAATATTGAGAAAGAGAGGGATGAGCAACAATAAGTTCGACGAGTAACATATATCTCTTTTAAGTGGATTGAGTAGCCTTTATGTATGTACGTATGTAGGCAATGCGTGCATGCATGCATGTATGTATAAAGCACCACTAGATATTCATAATCTAACTCATTAATATACATATCAATCAAATACGAGTTGTTCATTTCAACAAAGTTTTGTACAAGTAAGAAATATACATTTAAATCCATCATCATGTTTCAAATGTCAATGGTCAAATTCATTGATTAATATCTATGAAAAACTCCGCCAATGATCCATCTCATAATCGACCAATTTTTTGTTCAATATCAAATTATAGTCGCAACACAACACCTTGTGACAAGGTGATCAAGATTCATTGCTTGACAAAGTCTTTACTACAAAGCCAATAGTTCGACTTATAAAGATATCCTAAATTTGGTATGCATACTCACTAGCCCTTCAATAGGCTCACAGTGATATTGAGTATCAAATCCATATTCTCCAATATCTAGAAATCTAATTCATAATTTGCATTTCATTTTCTTAAACAAATCATATAGCTTTTCGTAATTTAGTGAATCAAATAAAATATACTCCGTGAGCCATTTTTCATAACGTTTCGAAATCCACTTCATAAGCTCTTGATGTTTTGAAACGCTTCTCATAAAAAGTTTCTCAAATCATTATAGACTCATTCCAAAAACCAGTTCGCAAAGCCACCCACACACACACCATTTCACAATACTTTTCATAAAAAATTATTATTTAATCATTCTCAAATATGAAAAGGTACTAATTGCCCGATCTATACTTTTATGCAACAAACATGTCTTAATTACTTGTATGATACTCAAATATTTATCTTTTTCAAGACATGAGTTTACAAATCTATAGAAGATATATAACACCATTCACGTGGATATGCCCTAAATCAAATAACAGAGCCCACTTGATCTAACGAACTCACATTCATAACATATAAGTGAGAGATAGCATCAAAACTAAGTAAAATGCTATCTCAACTACGGTTTGGTTAAACTAAGCTTAAACGCTAACAAAATAAGAAATCGTTCACTTGAAGCAATTACTCAAACTTAAACACTTACCCGTGAAACCCTAAAATCTCGCTCCAATAAAACTGTCATGTCAAAAAAGATTTCCGTCAAAACCCACGACTCTATAATGTCATAATCCATCATTCCCACAAAAACTTGAAGTTTCATAACCCAAAAATTAGATTTCGTGGTTCAATTTCTACATAACTTTGAATTTTAGCTCTATTTCTGAAAACTACCTCGATTGGATGAATGAGAGGCACAAATACTTATCGGGCATTGTGATACATAATTGATCTGATTTGGTGGAGTCTATATGGTGAAAACTCCACCTTTCTTCCTCCTCCTTTCTTCCTCCTTTCCCTCTCACTTTCTTTTTCTTTTCTTTCTTTCTCGGCTTGCTCTCCGTCTCGAACGCTCATTTTTCCTTTAAAGAGATTCAGTCCTCTTTCCTTTATTTGTTGACTTTTCAACATCTTTTGTTTCCTTTTTCTTTTCTTTTTTTCTATAAAAATGTGTCCCATCACCACCTCTTTGACCTAGTCAAAGAGATATGGCTTGATATTACGGGATCCGTCAAACCTGACCCGACGCCTTTGAGTACTGGTTTCAACACTTTTTGCTACTTCTTCAGGAAATCAAATGCTGCCTTGTCCTTCGACGAGTCAAATTTCGGTGATTGCAACTCGATCAGCCGCCGAACGTGCCTGTACACATGATTAGATCCACGCGGCAAAGTGCCTTCCGCGTGATCAACTGCACCAGCAGCGTGCAGTGACGTCATTGTAGTAATGCCTAGACGGTTAGGGCGCGTTTGGCCATGTTTCGTTTAAAATCGTTCTGCGAAACAAATAAAAAAGTGTTTACATTCCCCGGGAACAATTTTCAACAAACAACGCGTTTGGTAAACTTGTTCCGGAATAAAAAATAAACAGAAACATGTTTGGTAAATTTGGATAAATTTTTTATTTCTTTTATTTTTTCTATTTTTTTCTTATTTTTCCTTTTTTTCTTTTTCATTTTTTTCTTCTTTTGGCCGGCCGCCGGCCAAGGCCTTGGCCGGCGACCGGCCGGGCGAGGGTCGGCCTCGCCTTGATCTCGGCGAGGCCGAGCTCGCCTGGGCGGCGAGGCGTGGCCTCGCCGGGCCACCGCCAGCGAGGCCGAGGCTCGCCGGCCGCCGGGCGGCCTCGCCCGATCCGATCTGCGAGATCGAGCTCGCCTAGGCCGGCGAGGCCGACCCTCGCCCAGCTACGGCGAGCCTCGGCCTCGCCGGGGACGGCGAGCTTCGGCCTCGCCGGGGCCGAGCCTCGCCGTGGCTGGGCGAGGCCGCCTGCCCTCGTCGGCCGGTCGCCGGCCATGGCCGAGGCCACGATCGGCCAAAAGAAAAAAGAACAAGAAAATAAGAGAAAAAGAAAAGAAAAAAAGTATTTCTCATTTGTGTTTAAAACAAAGAAAACACAAAATTTGTTGTTTGCTTTTTTTTTTTTTTGTTCCCTGGGAACAAAAAAAAAAGCGAATGTAAACGCGAACAAAATGAACAGAAATGCACACAAACGCTTTGTTCCTTTTGTTCCTGAGGGGAACAAAAAAAGAAATTTCTGTTCCTCGAACAAAACACAGTGTTCCATGCACACCCTTAATCCTCGCCGGATTTTTAAACTCCTAGCCTGAGAAAGGAAAGCAGAACACAAAAAAGAGGGAAAAAGTACATCTATCAAAAACTTAGCACGAACGAATATTTAAATATTAAAAATTAAAAAAGTGAAACACTCAAGTGTCATTTCCGACGAATTCCACTGGAAATCCTATGTGGTGATTTTTTTATTATTTTTCTCACCCACATGGCTCGCTGGAGAGCTGACTAAGTAAAGAAACACAAAAATGACGTCGTTTTTGTACGGATTCGAATTTTAATATAAAAATTAATTTTTTATTTTTTATTTTTAAAAAAGTAAGGAAGAAGGTGATTGAGGGTTGAGTCCTCGCTGTCGTCGCCTCGCCACCGTCAGCCGGGAAGGGTCGACAAAGGTGGGGGAGGATCGGTGAGGGGCGGGCGGTGGCCCTTGGCCCAGTTGAAAAAGGGTTGCCGACTTGCCGACCCTCGCTGGATCTAGGGGAGGGCCGTGACCCTCACCCCAGATCTAGGTGAGGGCTCGCGAGCTTTCGTCGTTGGCCCCGGCCGAGCCCCGCAACCACGGCTGACGTTGCCGCATCGTCGTCGGCCCTTCCTAGTAACCACAGCGGCGGGGCGCGTGCCTCCTCTCTCCCAATCCTTTTTTTTAATGTTTTAAATAAATTTAGTTTTAAATTTAATTTAATTAATTTTTATATTAATTATTTACCACGTTAAAGACAAATCGACGTCGTTTTTGCATTTGTCTAGCTACATTAGCGTGCAAAACGACGTCGTTTTGCACTTACCTCGTCAGAAAAATTGCAACGTCAGCATTTTGGTCGAATTTTATCGCCGTTAGCACTTAAGTGATACATTTTACTTCGATTTTGACACTTAAGGCTACTCATGGTAATGTTTTCGTTTCTCCCAATTTTTGTTCTTTTACTCCTCGGAACAAAAAAAGAACATAAATTCGTTTGATAAAACATTTGTTCCCGGGAATAATTTCTCTATTTTTTTGTTCCTGAGAACAGTTTTGAGAAACAAAAAAAAAAGTAGCTTCTTGTTCTCGGGAACAATTTCTAGAAATAAGTCAATTTTCTTTCATTTTCTTTTGTTTCTTTCTCTTGTCGCGGCCACCTCCAATCACCCAAAGCCACCATCGCCGACCGCCACTGCTCACCACCGGCCGTCGCCGTCGCCACAACTGCCCGCCGCTCGCCACCACTGCTGCCACCGGCCACCCGTCGCCGCCGGTAGCCGTTGACCGTCACCGCCGCCTGCCACCCGTCGCCGCCAGCCATTGCCGCGCGTCGCCGCCCGCCGCTGCCTCCGAACGACCACCAGTGATGGTCGGCAACCGGCAGTCGTCTAGAGGCGGCGGCGGGCGGCGACAAGTGGCAATGGGCGGTGACGGTTGGCGGTCAGCGATCGACGGTTGGCGATCCGTGAGCAAGAATAAAAAATGAATAAATACAAAAAAGAAACTGTTGCGTTACCAAACGCATTTCTATTCTTTTTCTATTCCAAGAGTATAAATTTTATGTAGTTACTAAACGAGTTTTTTTACTCAGAAATTGTTCCCTGGAATAGAAATAAACATGAACTATTTTTGAAAAAAAACTCTTTCCCAACCAAGAAGCATTGTTATACACAGCCTAAGTATTCTTCTGTGCCAAGTTTTCGCACTCCAGATGTCCGATACTCTAAGAAAGAGATTTCAAGCTCTTGAAAATTGAACCATTGATGTGGTTGGCTGAATTGGTTAAGACTTGCTCCATGGTGGTTTGAAGCCGTCACGAGTTCTTAAGCCCCAAGATGCTTCTTGATCTTAGGATTCTAGTATGTCTTAGAGTGAGTCTAGCTCTATATACCGGGTTCATGGACTACTTCAGCTTTACTCCAACTCATATTCAGTGATGTAATTATGCTGGATTCCATCGAAATGAGCGGTAGCTACGGTCAAAGCCCCATGAACGAGTGACTCGAGAATGACCAAATATAAGCCGGCGGGCCTCATTCCAATGAGGTAAGGGAGTGGTTGTGGGGCCGAGGGGCTTAAAACAAAAAGTTATGGTCGGCAATAGCTACAGACACTAAGGGTGCGTTTGGTAATGTTTCTGTTTCGGGAAATAATTTTTGAACAGAAATAGTTTATTTATTTATTTATTTATTTCTATTCTAGGGAACAATTTCTGAGTATAAGAATGTGCTTGATAACTATAAAAAATTTATACTCTAGAAACAAATGCGTTTGATAAACTTATATAATTTTTTAATATTTTTATTATATTTTTCTTTTCTTTTTTCTTATTTCTTTCTTTTGGCCAGTCACCGGCCTTGGCCATGGCTAGCGACTGGCCAACGGCGAGGCCAAGCTCGAGCTCACCCAGCCACCACCAAGTCGGCGTCGCCCAGCGGTGGCTTGGTAATGTTCCGACGAGGTTGCCAGCCCTCGATGGCCACCTGTGTCGAGGCTGGCGACCGGCCAAAAGGAAGAAAAAAGAAAAAAGAAAATGAGAAGAAAAAAAAAGTGTTTATTGGAAATGTTCTCGGGAATAAGAAATAATTTTTTCTACTTCTTATTTCGTTCTGTCTATTCCTTAATAAAAAATAATTTTTTTGTTCCCGGAAACAAAAGTGTAAACAAATACGTTTCTATTTTTTTTTCTTTTTATTCCTTGGAAGAAAAGAACAAAAATTTGTAACACAAATAAACAAACACACCCTAAAAAAGTATTTCCCCCGAATGTATGTATGCTATATTAGTAAATGAAATATGAACAAAGAGTTCCCGAATGAGTGGGAGTTGAGGTCTATGATTAGTATTTATTGATAGTTTAATTAAGCTTCCATTTTTCAAAGGAAAATTATTTGCGAGAAATTATTTTCTCACTTTCCAAGTATTTGAATAACGAAAAACTAATTGATTAATGCAAAACATTTTTTATGAAGAAAAAATGAAGTTAGATTGGGGAAAATAATTCTCCTCTGTAATAAGAACGAAATCACCTCCCGCGAATCATCAAACAAAGAAGAATCTAACAACCATTTTCATGGATAATATTTCATATAGAGACAATTGCTGAATTTTAGTCAAAATAGAAATAAAAAAGAAATCTCCCATTTCTTAGAAAAACCCTTTTATTTCGAATTACGAGAGCAATCAATTTGCTTAGAATCCCGCCCGCGATGCTGTAGAAGACAGTCATCCTCTTCCTCCAGCCGTGAGCTTCGATTCGGAATCAGTTCTCTTCCGGGTTGCCAAAACGCTGGCCGGACGAACGATTTTCCCTGCGCCGGAGCGGAGGAAGCGATTTGAATTGTTGCATCGAGAGAAAGAGAATACAGGAGGAGGGCAGCTAGACGGAGAAGGAGAAGGACAGCGATTTTCGGGCAACGAATTGAATCCTGCCGCATTCATCAAAAGCTGCTGCTCCTGGAGTTCTGAATCTAGACGCGCAAGGAAAGCTCGAACGAGACTCGTTTCGCATAGCCCCAAAATAGCGAAATTACTTTCGAATTTTGCTCACAAGCTCCCTCAGCGTCTGTTGGAAGAACAGTTCATCGCCCTGCTGCAGTCATGTAGGACCAAGAAGCGGCTCCATCAAATCCACGCCCAGGTAGTCTCTCATGGCCTCGAAGGGAACCATTACGTTGCTCCGAAAATCGTCACGGCTTGTGCTCAGCTCAAGGAAATGGGGTATGCCCATCACGTGTTCGACCGAATTCTCGACCCGAATGTTGCTCTCTGGAACGCCATGCTCAGGGGGTGTTCCCAGAATGAATTGAACAGGGAGGTCGTTCTATTGTTCCGTCGAATGAGGAGCGTGGGCGTGATGCCCAATTGCTTCACTTTCCCTGTCGTGCTCAAATCTTGCGGCAAGATTAATGCTTTGACGGAAGGCCGGGAAGTGCATTGTTTTGTGATCAAGTCTGGTTTTAAAGAAAATCCTTTGTGGGCACCACCTTGATTGAAATGTACTCAAGTGGGGGAGAAGCTGGTCCTGCTTACAAGGCCTTTGGTGAGATGATTGAGAGGAATGTAGTTGCATGGACTTTGATGGTGAATGGATACCTCTTGTGTGGAGATGTAGTTTCAGCAAGGCATCTGTTTGACTTGGCTCCTGAACGTGACATAGTGTTATGGAACACCATGATCTCTGGTTATATTGAAAATGGGGACATGGTGGCTGCGCGGAGGCTTTTCGATGCCATTCCCAGTTGGGATGTTATGTCATGGAACACTATGTTAAATGGTTATTCTAATAATGGAGATCTCGATGCTTGTGAAGTGATGTTTGATGAGATGCCTGAACGGAATATTTTCTCATGGAATGGCTTGATTGGAGGATATGCCCGTAGTGGTAATTTCTTGCAAGTCTTAGCCACTTTCAAGAGAATGTTGATTGAAGGCACTGTGAGCCCTAATGATGCCACTCTTGTGACTGTTTTTGTCTGCGTGTGCTAGATTAGGAGCTCTTGATTTGGGTAAGTGGGTACATGTTTATGCCGAGGGCCATGGATATGGCGGGAATACATATGTTGTAAATGCTCTGATTGACATGTATGCAAAATGTGGGACTGTAAAGAATGCCCTTAATGTGTTCATCAATATGTGCGCGAAGGACTTGATTTCATGGAATACCATAATAAATGGTTTGGCAATCCATGGCTGTGGAGCTGATGCCTTGAGTTTGTTCCAGCAGATGAAATGTGCTGGAGTTAAACCAGATGGAATCACATTCATAGGCGTCTTGTGTGCCTGCACACATATGGGAATGGTGGCAGATGGTTTCTCATACTTTCAGTCCATGATTGATGATTACTCGCTAGTGCCTCAAAAGGAACATTATGGCTGTATGGTTGATTTGCTTGCTCGAGCTGGTCTTTTGGTCCAGGCTGTTGAGTTTGTGGATTCGATGCCCATAAAAGCCGATGCTGTAATCTGGGCTACTTTGCTTGGAGCCTGTCGGCTACATAAAAATGTTGACTTGGCTGAATTAGCCCTCCATCGGTTAAGTGAACTTGAACCTGGAAATCCTGCCAATTATGTTATGCTTTCAAATATATACGGGGACATTGGAAAGTGGAAGGATGTGGCAAGATTGAAAGCTGCAATGAAGGATACTGGGCGTAGAAAACTTCCTGGATGTAGCTTGATTGAGGTCAATGATGATATTGTTGAGTTCTATTCCCTGGATGAGAGGCATCCTGATAGTGATGAAATATATGAAGCTTTGGACGGTTTGATTAAACTATCAAGGTCATCTGGGCATTCATCTGAGCTAACTGTGTTTGAGCAGTGAACTTATAGAAGAAGGGGCAAATCTAGACAAAGTCAATCAAAGTTACCGACTTGTATTAAGTCGCTTTCTTTTGTTGTGGGGTGTTTAATACAGGTATGATTATTTCGATTTTGGGGGAAGGAAGAGGGATCATCATGACATATACTTAAGAAAAAATTTAGCGGTTACCTTCTCAGCCATTCATATTTGTTTTTTTTTTCCTGTTGTAGAAAATCGTCAGAGGAATCAGTTTGTTCTTTTTTTAGGAGAAAAAGGTACAGGTCTCTAAGATACATACATACATATATATAATTTGAATTGATCTTTATAAATGTAAATGAAAATGTTGATGTGATTATAATTTTGCCATTAAATGTAGATTTTCTCAATCGACGAGGCTTTCAAAATCTTTTGACAAATAAAAAGCAGGTATACACAGAGGATCTCGAGCGCCCACCTGTTGCGCTTAGTGTGGCGAAGACTGCCGTGTGGCAAGGGCTAGGCGATGAGTCGTCAGGGTTGTGCAACCTTGGCAGGTCCATCTCACCAAGGATTGCACAACCCCGGTGATCGCCTTCTTCGGGTTTGTAACGGGAAGTCTCTGTTTTTGTCTTTCTATTTATTGGGGCTTGAGTTTATTTTATTTTATGCTATTTTAACGCAATCAACACAAAAGACTTTATATTTAGTCTCGAATCTACCCCGAATTTGATGATTTTTCCATCTGCTACAATTCCGAATCTCGACTGCCTAATTCTTGATTTTGTTTGTAATAACCAATGGAGTCTCTCAAGTCTAGCAGGTGTCTCGTCCTAGTTTTGATGCGAATTAAGTCCATGCTCCCACCTTCAAGCTGTGGTGGTGATGATTTGCTGGTTTGGGGCAGCAATAACAATGTTTCATGCACTGTTAAAGAAGCTTATGAATCGATTTCATCGAGACATCATTTGCCCATTGATAGACTCTGGAGTTTAGTGTGGAAATGGATGGGCCACAAAGGATTAGAAGCTTCTTGCGGTTAGTTTCTCACCAATGCCTAATTATATTAGTGCGGATTCCTTTGCGCTTCTTGTTCGCAATCTTCTAAAACAATTTTAGAAATGCTTAGGGATTGTAATCATGCAAAGGCTATTTGGCAAAAGATTTTGCCAAGCTTAGGGGGCGGATTCTTTGCTCATGATCTGCACAAGTAGTTATTGGCAAACCTATTGGCTTTAACGACTCTGGTAAAAGAAGTTAACTGGCCACTAGTTTTTGGTGTAACTTGGGGCATTTTTGAAATTGGAGAAACGAGATAATTTCAAACGAACTTCTCTTCCTGGCGCACCTTGGGATATGTCAAGGACATATGACTAAGAACAGAATGTCTTCTTAAAGGAAGAAACGGGATATGTTTGTAGGTTTGACTGTCTCTCCTTTTGGTTGGATCAATCTCAATACAACAGAGCCTCTAAAGATAACCTGGGATCAACTTTAGTAGGCGGTCTTCTTCATTATGAATTGGGCAATTGGCTTGTTCTGTGGAAGTGTGTTGTTTGCTCAAGGCAGAACTTTGGAGTATATACTTGAGACCATCTCATTGAACATTCACAAACTTATTGTGAAGGTGGACTCGCAAGCGGCTATTTTTCTTCTTCAAAAATCAACTCCCTCTCAATTTTGGTGACATTCTCCTTTCTTGGATTGGGAAAATGATGGAGTATTACCCAATAGGTCAAAATTGTATATACTTTGAGGTTAGGAAACTCGTGTGCAGATTGGCTAGCAAATTGAATACTAATAATCCGTCAAGAGGTTTATTTCCACTTGTTGATAGGAGATCAAACATAGTCAAGTTTTATTAGGAGAGTAATGATGTAAATTTAGGGTTTTGCCCTCATTTCTTACCTCCGAAAAGAAAAAAAAAGTTAACGATTTTTCTCTTATATAAATAGCTGCAAAAGAACATCCCAAGTACTCAAATTTGGCACAACGGACGTTTAAGTCTTAAAAGTTAGGAAAGTGACACTTAAGTCTTCTTTCTTTTTTGAAAAAATGGGATGCTTAAGTGCCATATTTAGTGAATTTCTTCGAAAATCTCATGTGACAATTTTTTTTATTAATTTTGCTCGCTTACGTAGCTTGTTGGAAGGCTGATTTAGCAAAATAACACAAAAATAATGTCGATTTGGTACAATTTGAATTTTAATATAAAAATTAATTAAACTAAATTAAATTTAAAACTATTATTATTATTTTTTTTAAAGGAGGAAGATCATTAGCAGCTGATGGGGGAGGGTTGGCCGGGGGTGGGCAGCAGCCCTTGGCTTGGTCGAGTGAGGGCTCACAGGTCCTCATCGCTGGTCATGGGGTTGTCGGCCCCTGGCCAGGGCTCGGCGACCCTTACTGACCTTCCCCCCACCTTCCCAGTGACAATGAGGTGGCGACGGTGGCGAAGGCTGACCCCTTAGCCGTTGGCTACTGTTCATCTTCCTTTATTATTTTTATTTTTACTTTTTTAAATTTGGTTTTAAGTTTAATCTAATTAATTTTTATGTTAATTATTTACTCGAGTCAATAGCAAAACGACATCGTTTCGGTACTTGTCTAGCCAAGTCAATGTGCAAAATGACGTTCTTTGTTGCACTTGACTTGTCAAAAAATCAACACGTTAGTGTTTTGGCCAGATTTTCTCACTGTCGATACTTAACTAATCCATTTTGCTTAAATTTTGACACTTAAATGTCACTTTCTTAACTTTTGGCTCTTATATAAATAGCTGCAAAAGAACATCCCAAGTACTCAAATTTGGCATAACGGACATATTTAAGCATCTTCAAAAGTTAGAAAAGTGACACGTAAGTCTACTTTCTTTTTGAAAACGGGATACTTAAGTGCCATATCTAGTGAATCTCTTCGAAAATCTTACGTAGCAATTTTTTTATTAATTTTGCTCACTTACGTAGTTTGCCGGAGGGCTGATTTAGCAAACAAACACAAAAATAATGTCATTTTGGCTCAATTTGAATTTTAATATAAAAATTAATTAAACTAAATTAAATTTAAAACTAATTTTTTTAATAAATAAAAAAAGGAGGAAGATCATTAGCAGTTGATGGGGGGAGGGTCGGCCGGGGTGGGTAGCGGCCCTTGGCTTGGTCGGGCGAGGGCTCACAGGTCCTCATCGCTGGTCGTGGGGTTGTCGACCCCTAGCCAGGGCTCAGCGACCCTTACCGACCTTCCCCCCACCTTCCTAGTGACGGTGGGGTGGCGACGGTGGCGAGGGCTGACCCCTTAGTCATTGGCTACTGTTCATCTTCCTTTTTTATTTTTATTTTTACTTTTTTTTTAATTTGGTTTTAAGTTTAATTTAATTAATTTTTATGTTAATTATTTACTCGAGTCAATAGCAAAACGACATTGTATGGGTACTTGTCTAGCCATGTCAATGTGCAAAATGACGTTCTTTGTTGCACTTGACTTGTCGAAAAATCAACACGTTAGTGCTTTGGCTAGATTTTCTCACCGTCGGTACTTAACTGATCTATTTTGCTCCAATTTTGATTCTTAAATGTCACTTTCTTAACTTTTGGCTTTTATATAAATAGCTGCAAAAGAACATCCCAAGTACTCAAATTTGGCATAATGAGACATTAAAGTGCTAAAAGTTAGAAAAGTGACACTTAAGTGCTACTTTCTTTTTGAAAAATGGGATACTTAAGTGCCATATCTAGTGAATCTCTTCAAAAATCTTACGTGGCAATTTTTTTTATTAATTTTGCTCACTTACGTAGTTTGCCGGAAGGCTGATTTAGCAAACAAACACAAAAATAATGTCATTTTGGCATAATTTGAATTTTAATATAAAAATTAATTAAACTAAATTAAATTTAAAACTATTTTTTTTAATAAAAAAAAGGAGGAAGATCATTAGCAGCTGATGGGGGGAGGGTTGGCCGAGGTGGGCAGCGGCCCTTGGCTTGGTCGGGCGAGGGCTCATAAGTCCTCATCGCTGGTCGTGGGGTTGTCGGCCCCCGGCTATGGCTCGGAACCCTTACCGACCTTCCCCCACCTTCCTAGTGACGATGGGGTGGCGACAAAGTGGCTAGGGCTGACCCCTTAGCCGTTGGCTACTGTTCATCTTCCTTTTATTTTTTATTTTTATTTTTACTTTTTTTAAATTTGGTTTTGAGTTTAATTTAATTAATTTTTATGTTAATTATTTACTCGAGTCAATAGCAAAAAGACATCATTTTGGTACTTGTCTAGCCATTTCAATGTGCAAAATGACGTTCTTTGTTGCACTTGACTTGTCGAAAAATCAACACGTTAGTGTTTTGGCTAAATTTTCTCACCGTCGGTACTTAACTGATTTATTTTGCTCCAATTTTAACACTTAAATGTTACTTTCTTAACTTTTGGCTCTTAAGTGTCTTCTTGTGCCAAGTTTTGGCACTCTAAGTGTTCTAAACTCAAAAAGTTTGGAGTATATGTGACGCCCCAGAACGTTATGGCTCATGTAGAACTATTAGTGCAATTATCTTATTTGTTTCACTTTTTCTTAAGCACGCGGAAATGTAAGGGACTAAAATAGTCCTGGGGTGCACATGGACTTTTGTAAATGGGGCAACTTCAGGTGACAAGTTGGGTACATTGGGGAATTCAAAAGGTTAGTACTACTAACTACATTCGGTCATAAGTCGGTCATCCCATCCTCAACCTAGCTATACGGTGGTCACTTAACCGTGGCCCCTAGCTCCATCCAAAAATCTTCCAAGCTCCCCCAATTGCCCTCCTTCCTCCTTTCTACTCAGTGGGCGTGCCTTTGTTCCCCGGCCTATCGATGAACAGTGGGAGGAGATCCACCGTGTGCTCGTTGACACAGGTGCACTCCAACGCATCCAAACGTTACAAGCCTTGTCGAAGGCCCAATATCCACAACCAAACCAAATGTGATCTGGATAAAATTTGCATCAGGAAACTAGGGTTTATGAACTTGTCTTGTTGCCAAGCGAAATTGACCAGTACTCCATAACCAACTATAGGGGAGGTAGGTGAGATCGATATTCTAATGATATGAAAAGATGGAGTCAACAACTAGTAAGCCTAAGCCCAACAAGCAGAAGGTCCGTCGATTTATACTACATAAATCGATCACCGTATTGATAAGGAAAGCCTTAGTATAAAGTATAGTAATCATCAACTTACCTTAGAACCTTTTCAAAATATCATAACATATCAATAAAAGTATTAGCTCAATTTAAGTGTACCAAGGTTATATTCAATAGGAATCTCCTGTTGCCATTATCATTTGGGGAACTCCGTTACCCCCCAAGGATCTTGCACCCATCTGGCATCGCAAGGTCATCTAGGGGATGGTGTTAGACTCCCAAGCATTCGGAGGAACCCAGCTATCTCTCCAAGCATCTAGACTACAACCCGGGGCATTGTCATCCTAAGGACCAACGGTTTTCTTAGTGACACATCCACATCATGACGCAGTAATTCCATAATTCAATTTAAAAAACACATGGATGTTACTACTATCTAAGGACTCAAGCGTGACTCTAATGAATCCTTAGTCATTTTTATCCTTTAGACTAATATAAACTCGCCCGTGCCGATATTAAATGAACTGTAAGAAGAATCTCATATCTCAAGCTCTAAACTAGCCTTATAAGGCATTCCACATGCCTCTAGAAGTGGCAGCTGTTACTAGATAAAAGGGTTTTAAAAATTATGAAACTTTAATATAAGGTATATAGGATCTAGAGGGACATTTTTTCGTGAAGGACTCGAAGTCCGATTCAGCTCACATAATTCTAAATAATATTTGGAAACCGTGCCCAAAATAGTAAAAATTTCCAAAATGTGATAGAGTAGAAAGATAAAGATTTTGCAAGTTAACTGAGACCAAAAAATCATGGACATTTTATATGTGATAGCAGAGGATATACTCTACAACTTTCATGAAGGAAATGTGTCAGAATTCTTGACCGAAAAATTTGTGGGAAATGGAAAGTAGGAAGAAGTCGGTGTCGTACCCCTAAAAACAGATTTGTCTGCGTGTGCTAGATTAGGAGCTCTTGATTTGGGTAAGTGGGTACATGTTTATGCCGAGGGCCATGGATATGGCGGGAATACATATGTTGTAAATGCTCTGATTGACATGTATGCAAAATGTGGGACTGTAAAGAATGCCCTTAATGTGTTCATCAATATGTGCGCAAAGGACTTGATTTCATGGAATACCATAATTACTGGTTTGGCAATCCATGGCTGTGGAGCTGATGCCTTGAGTTTGTTCCAGCAGATGAAACGTGCTGGAGTTAAACCAGATGGAATCACATTCATAGGCGTCTTGTGTGCCTGCACACATATGGGAATGGTGGCGGATGGTTTCTCATACTTTCAGTCCATGGTTGATGATTACTTGCTAGTGCCTCAAAAGGAACATTATGGCTGTATGGTTGATTTGCTTGCTCGAGCTGGTCTTTTGGTCCAGGCTGTTGAGTTTGTGGATTTGATGCCCATAAAAGCCGATGCTGTAATCTGGGCTACGTTGCTTGGGCCCTGTCGGCTACATAAAAATGTTGACTTTGCCGAATTAGCCCTCCATCGGTTAAGTGAACTTGAACCTGGAAATCCTGCCAATTATGTTATGCTTTCCAATATATACGGGGACATCGGAAAGTGGAAGGATGTAGCAAGATTGAAAGCTGCAATGAAAGATACTGGGCGTAGAAAACTTCCTGGATGTAGCTTGATTGAGGTCAATGATGATATTGCTGAGTTCTATTCCCTGGATGAGAGGCATCCTGATAGTGATGAAATATATGTAGCTTTGGACGGTTTGATAAAACTATCGAGGTCATCTGGGCATTCATCTGAGCTAACTGTGTTTGAGCAGTGAACTTATAGAAGAAGGGGCAAATCTAGACAAAATCAAAGTTACCGACATGTATCAAGTCGCTTTCTTTTGTTGTGATGCGTTTAATACAGGTATGATTATTTCGATTTTGGGGGAAGGAAGAGGGATCATCATGACATATACTTAAGAAAAAATTTAGTGGTTACCTTCTCAGCCATTCATATTTGTTTTTTTTTCTTGTTGTAGACAATCTTCAGAGGAATCAGTTTGTTCTTTACTTAGGAGAAAAAGGTACCGATCTCGAAGATATATATCCTCTACGCTCAGTTGACCCAGTCAATCGGCGTGTTTACGTGAAAAAGGATTCAGCGAGACATTCATATAATGCGATCTTCAGCGTGAGCAACCGTATCTCACTTGAGCCCCTTCTGTCTGTTCTATGCGCACACCAAAGCTTTCCTGTTTCTAACCGTTCTTGTGCTTCTATTGTTCCCCTCAATTATTATGTCTGTTCTTTAAATGGATGCATACTTCCCTGGAAGTTCATCACTTTTCTCTTCTTCCTCATTTTGCTACCATCCTGTCACGTTCATCGTCACGTGAAAGAACTAGAGGAGAAAACCCAGCTCCTGTTCGCTTACTGAGGCCAACATGGGTAATGCAACCTGTAAATTATCAAGATCACATCATCATAAAATCAGTCAGGAATTAGTGTTTATGGGACTTTTCTGTTTCGACCTCCTTAACATCGACCTGCTTCGCTACCAGTTGTCTCCTGCCGTGTCTCTCTGCCTTTGACTGCCACGAACTCAAGTTGTCATAGTACTCGACCTTGAAAGAGATCAAGGGTGGAGGACGAGTCTCGATAAAAATCGTGGTAGTCCGGGGGTTTGAAATCGACCCAGGAAAGCCTATGGGAGAGCTTCGAAACCCCGTCACACGAAGTTGGAAACTTTGCAAGGAAACAAAGTTGGCCACGGAAACAAAGGTGGCCATGGGCCCGTGGCCGGTGGAGTGAAATCGACCTTGAATCTTGAAAATGGACGTTTTTTAGCCGAAGTATGTAGTTGTAATCAATTTTTCCTTTCACTGAGCAAATATGTGGACCACTACGTTTGCTCTTTCGGGTCCTCTACGCTCAGTTGACCCAGTCAATTGGCGCGTTTACGTGAATAAGGAGTCAACTCGACATTCATATAATGCGATCTTCAGCGTGAGCAACTGTATCTCACTTGAGCCCCTTCTGTCTATGCTACGCGCACACCAAAGCTTTCCTGTTTCTGATTGTTCCTGTGCTTCTATTGTTCCCCTCTAAAATTCCTGAAATGGGCGTCGAGAGCTCCATAAGTTCCAAGGTTTTGCTTCGCCATGTCGTTGGCATTTTGACGATTATTTCTTTGGAAGCCTGGGTTCCATCATTGAGCCTACCATATGGAAACCGCGAGCATGGCGAGTGTAAGGTCATAATAGGTTCTCTCTTTGGGAACGACACTGAACGATGTAGTCGTGATAAGCCACTTTTCAAACTACAACCTTTTGGGGAGTACCTTGACTATAATGAAAATCAATCTTTTGCGTCGATCTCAGAGTTAGAGATAAGGGGCAATGCTTGTTTTGGTCCACCTCCTGATACTGATGTTCCCACTATTAAATTTTTCTCCTTCCTTAAATACCATGAAAGGCCTTCATTCCTAGCATTTCTCCGTGATTGCACCAGCTTTCCAATTGTTGGTGATGATCCACCTCCTGACTTGACTTGCCCCTCCAATGGCACTAACCGCTCTTACGTCGCTCTTATGGGCAGACGTGAAGACCTACATCCAAATCAGTCAGCCTGCAAGAGTCCTGCTATTGTGCCTGTCGAATTAGCCAGAGATGACAGAGAGAATAAAGATGAGTGCGATGAGAAGTTGGAGCTCGGGTTTAGATTGAAATGGGATTTAACCTCCTGGGAGAGCTGTGTTAAATGCAAAATAAGTGGAGGCAAATGCAGAAGACGTGATGGGCGTTTCCTGTGCAGAGGTAATACTTTTCGATTAATTCCCTGTAATAGCAACAACAGTTGAGATTCTCCCACGTGTTTTTCGGTGAATTTCCTCGCCATTCTCTCCAAACTTGATAAGGACTTCAAAGGGAGAGGAAGAACTTTTGACTTCCCTTGGTTTTCTATTCTCACTTTTTTCCTCATCCTGGCTTCATTCACCATGCCATTAATTTATATCTCTTTTGGACAATCCTTTTGTAGTTTTAGTAGTTAGATGAATTCATGGCAACGTCATTTTCTTCCTCGCAGTAGTCACTTCTGTGAATCTTAACCCAGCATTAATCAAGTGCACAACTCAGTAAATAGCGAATTTTTAAGAGTGTCACTGTTTGCATTAGCCAGTTCAATTACATAAGCCAGGGGAAAATGTGAAGTGAAAAGCTTTATGCACGTGTGTTTGCTTATGCATGTTTTGCATCAGCTTAAAGTTGTGGTTAACACCGTTGCTTAAAGCATCATCTATGCATGTAATCATATCATATATGTCATTCATAATAAGCCAGGTTTCCTTAGACTTCCAGAGGAAAGACTTTAACCAAAACCCCATCAACAACTTCTGAGCTCGACATACATAATAATCATTATGAAAGATTCTTTTAAAATTCCAGCGGCTGAATTGACCTGAATTGTTATGGTTGATAATTATGTCCTTTTTTCCTTTGGCCAGAGTGATATGCCTCTGTTGTTTGTTTGTTTGCTTGTGGATTGTATCACAATTGATGCTGAACTTTATGAAGACCTAGCTGATATACACTCCCTGTGGAATCGTTAGAATTTCGTGCATAAATTGAACATTGTGGTTTTTTCTGATGACCATACAATTTTTTTATAAATCACATGGTCAAATTATAATATCCAAGAGGGAATTCACTTGTGAGAATATTGTAATGACAAGATCGGCATATATGCCTTGACCTCTCATGTGAATTCACCCGTCTCTATTTCCTTTACATTCTCCGAATGTCCTGTAATTTCTTAGAAACAGCTAAACAAACGTGTACTGACATCACGAGAGAATAGTAGAATTTGAATTAAACCTTTCAATTAAAATGTAAATGAAAGATGTGATTATAATTTTGCTATTAAATGTAGATTTTGTCATTACGCGGGGCTTCTTTAAAAACTTCTGACAAATAGAAAACAGAATTAACATTTCTAAAACACAATATGGCAAAAATTAGAAAGAAAAAGTGAAAGAGCGGACTAGCGGCTGACGGTGGTCATTGAATGGCAGTGCAATAGCACTAGTGTTGCTACCAGGTGGCACTGCCATCGCTGACTGCATTTGATAGGACACTCATGGAGAAAACACAAATTGTTACAAATAAATAGATATACAAACTCAGAGGGTGGCGAGCTCCCACCGCTTACGCTTGGTGTGGCGATACCTATTGTTTTCCATTCTCTAGGTGATGGTCGCCAGGATCGTGCAAACTTGGCCTGGTTTGTCTCACCAGGGATTGCGCACCCTGGACATCGATCTTTTGGGGGTTCACGGCTGTTCGTCTTTACCTGCCTCTCTCTCCATTAGGGCTTGAGGTTTTATTTTTCTTAATATTTTAACCCAATCGACACAAAAGAAAATTCACGATACCACAAAAGAAAATGTGGCAGTCTCCGACAGCATTTCGTATGCATATTAACATATGAACATGTTGTCAGAGATTTCTATGGCCAAGAAAAAAAAAAGTTTTAAGGATCATTATTGCTTATTTTCTGAAAATACAGGGATGACGGTTGCCTTCGTTCCAATAGAGAAAGGAAACATCATATAATAAAATTCTAAACGACATGAGAGACGAAAATCAAGATTGGATTTGTTCGGAGTCCTTGGCCTGTGACTGTTGTGATGGCTACGTAATTGCTATCAGGGTCTCTGTGCCAATATCCTTCCCTATATCGTCCTGTAATTCTTGGAATCTGTACCGATAATGTGATGGAATAGTAAACCTCTTCACCCGTTTGTCTTCTTCCTAATCGGAACCAAAAATGACGAAAAGACTTCACTTTTGAAGTCAATCGCCAGCCATGAACTCAAGTCATAGCACTCGACCTTCAAAGGGATCAAGGGTCGAAGACGAATCTCAGTGAAATCGTTGTGGCTCTGAGGCCACGTTTGCTCTTTCGGGTCCTCCACGCCCGGTTGACCCAGTCAACTGACGTGTTTTAGTGAAAAAAAGATTCAACAACAAATTCATATATCTTACCAAAAAAAAAACAAATTCATATAATGCGATGTTCTGTTTGAGCCGCTGAAGCCCCTTGTGTCTCTGCTACATACATGCCCCAAAGCTCTCCTGTTCTGACTGTTCATGCGCTTCTATTGTTCCCTCTAAAATTCCTCAAACGGGTGTCGGGTGCTCCATAAGTTCCAAGGTTTTGCTTCGCCTTGTCATTAGCATTTTGACGATTATTTTCTGGAAGACTCTGTTGCATCAGTGAGCTTGAAATATTCCTGCGAGCCTGCAAAGTGCGGTGACCTTGTGAAAGGTCATCCCTTCTGGAACGACACTAACCCATGTTGTCCTGATGAGCCGCTGTTACTAGAACCTTTCTGGGAGGACCTTGGCGATTATGATCATCAATCTCATGCGTTGGTCTCAGAGTTCGCAAAAAGGGCAATGCCTGTTTTGCTCCACCTAAACATTCTTCTAGATTGCCCAGGGCATTTGATCCTGATGAGCATTCATACCTAGCATTTCTCCATAATTGCAGCAGCTTCCCAAATGTTGATTCTTTATATCCTTACTCAACTTGCCCCTCTCCTGGCGCCAACCGCTCTTATGTCACTCTTATGGATAGACCAGAACACCCACGTCTTAATCTGTCAGCATGCGAGAGTCCCGTTACTCTACCCGTTAAATTAGCCAGAACGGATGGGGAGAACGTAGAAAATGTTGACTACGAGGAGAAGTGGAAGCACGGGTTTAGACTGACATGGATTTAACCTCCTGGGAGAGTTGTGCTAAATGCCAAAAAGTTGGAGGCAAATGCAGGGGACACAATGCATGTTTTCTGTGCAGAGATAACACTTTCCGATTAATTACCTGTAATAGCGATAGCTTAAATTCTACCATGTGTTTTTCAGTGAATTTCCTCGCCATGCTTTCCAAACTTGATAAGGACTTCAAAGGAAGAGGAAGAACCTTTTGGCTTCCCTTGGTTTTCTATTCTCAGTTCCCTTTTCCCACATCTCGATCTACTTGTGTCATTAAAGAAATTCGGTATGACAAAACTCATTCAAAGCGGCGGATGAAGCATTTCTCAATGTCGAATGCCCCTTGCCCAGTCTTAATTACTCTTGACCGCTTACTTGTTACTTTTGGTCCGAGCCAGGCTGATCTCTGCATCTTCCACAACTGCAACGAGTCATTTTCTGTCAATTCTACAATATCTGGGGCTGAGCGTGGTCCTGGTAGAGGGAACAATTCTTTTGCCACGATAGCTAGTAAGTGCGATTACTCGAACTAGAATAGAGCATCGTGCCAATACTTGGTGGCCGCCCCTGTTCAAATACGAAACTGGAAGGTGAATCAAAGTGTTGAGTACCTGAAGTTATTGGAAAACAGTTTCACACTGAACTGGACGGGATACGACTGCATGAGATGCCGAAGAAGTGGGGCGGTGCGGCTGTGAAAATAGTAGGAGTGTGTGCTATCGCCCCGATCGAACACATCTCGAACACTCTGGCGATGGTAAGGTGCCGCAAACTATTCTTAGGCTTTCACATTGACCTCCTTCACTATTCTTAGTCAGGAATTAGTGTTTATGGGACTTTTCTGTTTCGACCTCCTTAACATTGACCTCCTTCACTACCAGTTGTCACCTGCCGTGTCTCTCCGCCTTTGACTGTCACGATCTCAAGTTCTCACAGTACTCGACCTCCAAAGAGATCAAGGGTGGAGGACGAGTCTCGGTAAAAATCGTCGTGGTTCTGGGGTTTGAAATGGATAGCTTCGAAACCCCGTCAAAGTTGGAAACTTTGTAAGGAAATAAAGGTGCCCACGGAAACAAAGGGGGCCATGGGCCCGTGGCCGATGGGGTGAAATCGATCGCGACTCCCGAAATGGACGTTTTTTAGGCGAAGTATCGACAGTCGTAATCGATTTTTCCTCTCACTGAGCAAGTATGTGGTCCCCTACGTTTGCTCTTTCGGGTACTCTACGCTCAGTTGACCCAGTCAATTGGCGCGTTAACGTGAAAAAGGATTCAACGAGACATTCATATAAATGCGGTCTTCAGTTTGAGCAACCGTGTCTCACTCGAGCCCCTTCTGTCTCTGCTGTACGCGCCCCATAACTTTCCTCTTTCCGACTGTTCTTGTGCTTCTATTGTTCCCTCTAAAATTTCTGAAATGGGTGTGGAGAGCTCCATAGGTTCCAAGGTTTTGCTTCGCCGTGTCATCAGCATTTTGACGATTATTTCTTTGGAAGGCTGGGTTCCATTAGTGAGCTTGACATATGGATCCTGCGAGTCTGACGAGTGCGGTGAGGTCATGATCGGTTATCCTTTCGGGAACGGCTCTCAACCATGTTGTCCTCAAGACCAACTGTTGAAACTAAATTTTCTCTGGAAGGACCCTTTTATTAATTATGATCAATCTCTTGGGTTGATCTCAGAGTTTGGGATAACGGGCAATGCTTGTTTTGTTCCACCTGGAAAGTCTCCTCAACCGCCCAGCGCATCTGATGCTGATGTTCCCGGCAGTGAAGTGCTCTCCTTTCTTAAATCCAATCACGGGCGTTTCCACCTAGCATTTCTCCGTAATTGCACCGTCTCCCCAAACGGTGATTATTTACATCCTGACTTGACTTGCCCCTCTGCCGGGGCCAATCACTCTTATGTCGCTCTTATAGGTAGACTAGACGACCTTCATCTTAGTCGGTTAGGGTGCGAGAGTCCTGTTATTGTACCTGTTAAATTAGCCGGAGAGGACTGGGAGAAAATAGAAAAGAATGAATCAGCCAAGGAGGAGTTGAAGCACGGGTTTAGACTGCAATGGGATTTAACCTCCTTGGAGAGTTGCGTTGAATGCCAACAAAGTGGACGCAATTGCAGCGGATGGGATGGGCGATTCGGGTGCTCATCTTCTAGTAAAGATTATCCCCCTCCTCACGAAAGAGGTAATACTTCTCGGTTAATTCCCCGTAATAGCAACCGTTCAAATTCTCGCATGTCTTTTTCAGTGAATGTCCTCGCCATGCTCTCCAAACTTAGTAAGGACTTCAAAGGAAGAGGAAGAGCTTTCTGGCTTCCCTTGGTTTTCTATTCTCAGTTCCTTTTTCCCACCTCGGCTTTATTCAACAAGCCATTACTTTATTCTTTTTTTTCTTATTTATTTATATTTCTTTTGGACATTCTTTTGTAGATCTTTTGTTTTGGGGTTTATGATAAAGAAAGATGAAATCATTTTCACGGAGAAGTGTATTTTACCCTCTTCAGAATAGAGAAGTCATTTTTTAAAGTATGCTTATCCTTTTCAACGTAAATGATTTTTTTTTTTCATCTCTACTCTATAACACTCACTCTTGACTTTTCGCCCTCCTCAGTAGGGCGTGGGAGTCAAACCCACTCACGGGTGAAATCGTCCCCACCCCACCCCGAGAAAGTGGGGATTTGAACCCCCAACCTCTCCCTTCCAAGTTGGAAAGGTGGCCACTGGGGCGAACCCCCAATGGTTCAACGTAAATGATTTGACTAGTCATTTTCAGCAAATTATACATAGTTTGTGCAGTTGCTTTTGTAGTTTTAGTATGTAGATGGATTAGTAGCAATGTCCAAACGAAATTACTATTTGCTGAGCCAATTCAAATGTGAGATACAGTGATGCGTTGAGGATCATAGATGATTAGTGAATTTACGGTAAGTTGGACAAAGAGGAAAATATAAAGTGAAGAGCTTTCTGCACGTGTGTTTGCTCATGCATGTTTTGCATAATACTCTCCATTGAGCTTAGTTCTGCAATCTCCATAAGGTATGTGATGTTTGGGAGTATCCCTTTGTTCCTAAGATGTATTGTATTGAGTGATATTCAATTGATCGGTAAGAATTTATGTCAGATCAAGAAAGCCAAAGAGATTTACATATCGTATAAGCATCTCATCATATCATGATATGACATTCATAATAAGTCAGGTTTCCTTAGACTTCTAGAGGGAAGACTTTAACCAAAACCTCCATCAACAACTTCCAAGCTAGATATATATATAAACATCATCATGAAATGATCTTCCCTAATCTTTTTTTCTTTCCTTTTGTTTGTTTATTTTCGCTTTTGAAATTCCAACCTATACCACTTGCTGAAATGAACTAAATTGTTATGATCAATAGTTATGTCCTTTCTCCTTTGGCCAGAGTAATATGTCCCTATTGATTGTTAGTTCGCATGTGGATCAGATTACATTCCATGCTGAACTATATGAAAACGTCGCTGATATACATGCTTGTGGAATGGCTGGACTTTCATGCATATTTTGAACCTTATGGTTTTGTTTGGTAACTTTACAAACCTTTTATATATCACATGGTCAAAAATTATAATATTTAAGAGGGAATTCACTAGTGAGAATATTGTACTGACAGACCTTTTAGAGGGTATATATGTCTCGACCTCTCAGGTGAATTCACCTCTCTCTCTCTCTTTCCTTCACATTCTTTGACTGTCCTGTAATTTCTTAGAAACAACTAAAAGAAGGCGTTCCAACATCATGAGAGAATAGTAGAATTTGTCTTCTGTCTATACAGAACCAGAAGAGAAGACTTCACTTTTCAAATCAATTGCCAGCTGACCAATTGAATTTTGTGGACTCCCCCTAGAATATGGTGTGTTAGAGTAATAGGATCTTTCAATCACATAAATATGAGATCAATCAATAAATATAGCATACCCGACTCAAAAGAAGTCATTATTGATCCAATATGATAGAATATGTATTCTTGTGGATATAAATCTTCACCACTCTGTCTCGACAATAAATCCATCCTCCAGCAATCTCTGAGTTACCAACACGCACAAATTCAAGAGGTAGCTTACTGATCATGCCGCCTCTCCCTCCACTCAGAACCCATATTACTACTCCTGTTTGCAGCCTTATCGGCAACGCTTTCGGTCTGTGTGATGAACAGGCACTTCCAAAACTGCAGCATCCGCAGAACCTGTGGTGGCCACAACATCACCTTCTCATTCTCCGTCCTAGACCAACAACCCTCTTACTGCGGCTTCCCGGGCTTCGAATTGGCTTCTCATTCTCCAACACCGCTTTCTCAAATAATTCGACCTTCTCTTGCACGCCTGTTCTCAAGAACTTGACCTTCTATCGACTCATTTCCAAATTGGTCCGAACATAACTGCCACTCTCTCTCCTCTACAACAGCAACATCTATCTCCATGCGGATTACCTTCTTGGGTCAATAATTACTAGTACTTGAAAAGAAGGCCAGGACAGTATTGTTTTGGCAATTTATGGAGGTGACGAATATAGGGAAGTGGTGGAGGCGTCAACAATGTGCAAGTCGCTGGCAAAGGCGCCAGTGGCGGCGGAGTGGAGAGGGCAGAGGGGAAAGATAGAGGAGGCATTGAGGCATCATGCTGAATTGGACAGCACCCAATTGCAGCGCGTGCGAGGAGAGTGGTGGCGAATGCGGAATCAATCACGAGCGCTTCAGGTGTTGCGGTCCTGTCAGGGCTTTTGTTTGGCTTTGTGTCCCTGGTGGGCTTATTTCTTCTTCACTATGTGTCTGAGCATAATACTCTCCTCTTTAAAAAACGTTGATTAAAATTATTGGATTGTCCGGGTCGAGTCGAGTGCACTTACTTTTCTGCCTAGAATGTGCTACGAGTTACCTCTGAATCACAAATATTCAGGGGCTCGACAATCTCACCACGCGGCAGAGTTTTCTCGAGGGTCGGAACAACACAGTGTCTGTCCATTTGTCGAAATTTTTTATTGTTGCTCGAGGGTATCTTTCCTTTGTTGATTAGGGAAAAATCTCTTGAGGATCCCCGGTCTGTTGAACCTTAACTCAAGTAGGAACCAAGGTACCTTGAGCCATACGGCACCAAGGTTGGATTTATTCATTTAATCATTTCCTTGGCTTATGTCTTCTTTCTTGTTTAACTGTATACTATCATCTTAATCCTTGTCCTCTTTGTATTTTGTCAATGTATTCGTCAAAGTCACTGTTCCAATTCAATCCCTAAATTTATTTTATTTTCCCTCCTAACTTAATTCTTTAGCACAAGTATCAAACTAGTCATTTTAAAGACAGAGATAAGAATGATTGTGATGACTGTGAATCAAATTATGATCCCTGTAGCTTTCGATCTTACATGCATAACATCCTTTCCGACTGTGTTGAAAGCATTCCTGCTGTTGTAAAATGCATTCCTACTGGTTTCATCATAGTTTGGACTGGAGAGTTCTCTGACAAGGATTTGTGATCTTTGTAACAGCGCAACGTGGTGATTTGGTGATGAAAGTCGCAGGTACTCCATTAAACCTACATTTTGTCTCATATAGAAATTCAGTGCCCGGAAACCTTGATAAAGTTTTGCTTTTCCATCATTAGGACCTTAGATTAGTAATATGATGGACTGAAATTGTTGCCCGCGAATCTTTTGGCTTTCTCTGATCAGCTGCATCAGGATTCGGGATTACAATTGTCATTCTTGTAGTCTATTCCTTGAGGGAGAAACCGCTGATAAGGAAACATATGGCTATGATGATGGGAAAGAGAGAACATTCTGTGGCCGAACAGAAAATTGAGGAACTAATCTCTTCGAGGAGATATACCTACAAAGATATCAAGAGGATGACCAATTCTTTCCAAGAAAAGTTGGGTCAAGGAGGTTATGGTTATGTGTACAAAGGCAAGCTTCGAGACGGTCAACTTGTGGCCGTAAAGCTTCTAAAGAATTTGAAAGGCGATGGGGAAGAGTTTATCAATGAAGTTGCAAGCATAAGCAGGACTTCTCATGTCAATGTTGTCAGCCTTCTAGGCTTTTGCTTTGAAGGAAGCAAAAGAGCTTTAGTTTATGAGTTCATGACCAATGGGTCACTGGAAAAGTTCATATTCAAAAGCAACATTTCAGAGGCAAATCAGCAATTAAGTTGGGAAACATTATACAACATCTCCCTAGGCATAGCGCAAGGGCTAGAGTATCTGCATCGAGGGTGTAACGCCAGAATCTTGCATTTTGATATAAAGCCTCACAACATTCTTCTTGACCGGAATTATTGTCCGAAGATTTCTGACTTTGGTCTTGCCAAAATATGTCCTAGAGAAGAGAGTACCGTGTCGATGTTGGGTGCGCGTGGCACTGCAGGCTACATTGCTCCAGAATTGGTCATAAGAGGCATCGGAGGGGTTTCTCATAAATCGGATGTCTATAGTTATGGCATGATGGTTATGGAAATGGTCAGTGGGAGAAAAAACATTGAAGTCGAGGTGGACCATACTAGCAAAATATATTTTCCTCATTGGATTCATCGACGCCTTGGACTTCAAGAAGAACTTGGGTTGCATGGTATCACTAATGGGGAAGACGAAGGAATTGCGAAGAAGATGATCATAATCAGTTTGTGGTGCATACAGATTGATCCGAGAGATCGACCAGCAATGACTCAAGTCATGGAGATGCTAAAAGGAAGTGTCGAGGCCTTGCCAATCCCCCCAAGCCAACCTTGTCATCCCCCTCGTCAAGATTCCCCGTAGCAACTACAGACAACAGTTCGCTGCTGCAATTTGGTGCTACTTCAACAACTCTATGAATTTGTCTGAGATACTTTCCTAGAGAATTTCCTTCCTTTGTTTACACAGCTGGTAATTTCATTGAGAATGAATGGAGTGACGCAATAGGATGCTTCCATTCACAATACATTAATCTGAATCGGTTTTGTAATCCACTTGGCGATCAAAAGAGAATGGTAAGAAGTGGTCATTGTTCGATTTCGATCATAATTCCTATACATCATTCTCTGATCAGCCTTGCAATTCAATCAAGATTATCATTGTCGTGATTGGCAAGAACACTTAGGTCAGTTGTCAATGTATTGAACAGCCAATTCTAGGACCACTAACAAGTTTAAGAAATCAGAACGTACAGGAGGCCATGGATTCAGCCATCATTCTTCACTTTGCTGGTCTATTATGAGTCCTCCTGGGTCAATTGCCCGTGTTTTAAATTCTGATGGAACCGAGTAACCAGATATATTTGTAATGAACTCAAGAGACTCATCGAATTGGCGGGTGTTACATGTACAATCTATGTGATGATGATAGTCTTAGTCCGAGTTACCATGCGTATCCAGGCTATGAGCTCAACTGTGATGGATATAACCTGACCCTGTCCCCGGTGTCCAAGGAATATCAGGTGATCCACATGAATAGGGAGCACGTCGATCCTTGAGGTCGCATGGACGGATGAATGATCAGAAAAAATACCTCTTCCAACATATTCTGTGACCACATTTGACTTCAGTCCCTCGAACTACGCTCCCAGTGACCTCAATTCCACGTTATTCTAGGAATGCGACTCATCGATCCCTCGACTTTATTTGTTCTCTTGTCCCGTCTCTCGAGATGGCGACTTTGCATACCCAGTATGCTAGAACTGCAGTTTCATCGTCCTGTCCTGATTTCGAAACTCTAGTTCTACTACCTCCTTTGGAGGGCCGCGACTATGATGCTGGTATTAGTGATGTGGGGAACAAAGGCTTGGAGATCACCTAGTTTGTTTTTAGGACAACGGCTTTTAAGATTCCCCTTGTCTTTTAGGACTCATGACTTACTGCTGAAGCAAATCTATCGTATATTAGCGACCCCTTCCTCTTCTGAAGTACAAAACCTTAGATTAAACTAGATTTTTGTTATAAGAAATAAAGCAAAAACCAAACTAAAATTCTTAAAAGGTGAGTTTATATCAGTTTATGGCCAAATTAAAACAAATTAAATGAGATGGCTAGTTATTTTTCTAATTAATGTGAAGTAATATGTCTGATTAATGTTAAGGGAAGGAGGGGATGGAGCCTTCGGAGATGCGGCTCAACCCCAAAGCTCCATTCAACTAAACTTTCTTATTCATTGTGCCCGATCTACTGCACTGTAGGAAGCACTCTTTTACTGGTTTCATCCCAACTTCATTTGGAACGTTCATTTAATAAGGCTTTGTTTCCTAGCGGCAAAACTTGGAGCTTGCTGTTCGAAAATATTGTTTTGTTTTTGCAGCAATAGCTGCATCAGGAGCTGGCATTGGGATTGCCTCATTGTTAAGCATTCCTTTAGGAAGACACTAATGATTAAAAAAATTTAGGGCTTTGATGACGTTGGGTAGAACAATGAAGACGGATCTTTAGAGTAGACAAGTCGGACTATAGCGCACCCGCACGTGGATATAGTGGGGTCTAGCCCCACTCAATTATTCCTTTAGGTACACAAAAGAAACCTTACACTTATTAATTAGCCAACTTCCTCCCACTTTTCCTATGTGGGACATGGAAAATGTACTTAGTTTGTTTTTACAAACCAACCTCCAACAGATACACCTACAAGACATCAAGAGGATAACGGAATCTTTCAAAGAAAAGCTAGCCAGGGAGGCCGGAGGCCATGGCTGCATGTACAAAGGCAAGCTCCTGGTCAACTTGTTGTGATGAAGCTTCTAAAGGGGCAGAAAGGGGATGCGGAAGCATTTTTTGATGAAGTTGCGAGCATGAGCAAGACTACTCATGGCAATGTTATCAGCCTCTTGGGATTTCGTTTTGAAGGAATCGGAAGAGCTTTGGTTTATGTGTTCATGCTCAATGGATCCCTAAAAAAGTTTATATTCAGTGGGAGTAACACTTCGGAGGTAGAACCGTAGTTTAGTTTGCATATAGTATACTTTCAAACATACTCACTGGCTAGGGTACTTGCATTAAGGCTGCAACATGAGGATCTTGCACTTCGGCATATAGTGTCACACCATTCTCTGAAATGGAAACTATTGTCCCAAGGTTTCCGACTTGTGATCTTGTCAAAGTATGCCCAAAAGAAGAGAGCATTGTGTGGATGTTGGGTGTGCAGTGCATAGGCAAACATGTTGCTTTAGAGTTTTTCTTTTTTTTTGGTGCTGGAGGAACTAGCTCGACAGCCGCGCCGTAAACCCCAAGGTGACACTTAAGCAGGATGACCCACCACCCCTGAGTCACACTTAATACACCTAGCACCTCCCCTAGGTTTTGAACCCTTCATCTCTGGGCTAAGGATCAGCATAGCCTTATCCAGCGGAGCCACCGCGGCCGGTGGTGTTGCTTTAGAGTTGATCATAAGGAACATTGGAGAGTTTCTTAGAAATTGGATATCTATAGTTGTTGCATGATAGTTTTGGATGTCTATAGTTGCATGATAGTTTCTTAGAAATTGGATGTCTATAGTTGTTTAATTTAATCGTTTTTTTGATTGTTAGATTGTAATTCTTACACAACATTGTTGACATCCTAATTTTGCCGACTGTTCAAGTATCCATTTTTTGCAAAAATATAAAAATACAAAAAAAGAAAAAAGAGAGAGATAGCAAAAGTTAAATTAAAAAATGAGGTGGAGCAGGCCGGCATGTCCGGCCCACTCTTTTAATAAATTTTCGGTCAGCCCTTCTTTCATCTAGCCCATCTTTCCTTATTCCTTTAAGTCTTCAATTTGACCCCAATCAGAAGGGAAAAGTGCCAAAAAAATCCTAAACCTTTTGTCTTTGTGCCAATTTAGTCCTAAACCTTTTTTTGGTGTCGATTTAGTCCTAAACCTTTTTACGTTGTGCCAATTCAGTCCTTTCCAGTCAATTTTGGTCGGAATTTGCTGACTGGACTCCGGCCGGCTGACGTGGCCTCATCGGCGCCGACGTTGACTACTTTTAATAATTTTTTAATTTTTTTTAATTTTTAATTTTAGTTTTAATTTTTAATTTTTAATTTTTAATTTTTTTTTTTCTTTTTGTCTTCTCATCTTCTTCCTCCAGCCGGTCGCCGGACCTCGACGACCGGCCGGAGGCGACGGCCGGCGAGGTCGAGGTTGACCTCGCCCCCACCTCGCCGATGGCTGTGAGGGCGGCCTCGCGCTGGGCGGTGAGGCTCGTCGGATCTGGCGAGGGTCAAGCCTCGCCCATGGCCGACGAGGGCAAGCCTCGCCTACTCGGCGCAAGGCCGCCCCCGAGGCCTGGGCGTCGAGCCTCGCCCTCGCCGGATCTGGCGAGGTCAAGCCTCGCCAGCTCGGCGCAAGGAGGCGGTCGGATTCCCGGATTCAGTCCTCGAGGTCTTACGGAACTGAGGCCTATCGTCGTCCTCCTCCGACACGTCGACGCCCGGCGGCTTGGAGGCGAGCTTCGCGGCGCGCGCCGAGAGCGCCTTCTCGACGATTTTCAGGCTCAGGGCTTCGTTCGCTTCCTCCTCGTCATCGTCGTCGTCGCTGCCGCCGAGTGGCACCGCGGACTTTGGCTCGTGCTCCGCATCGTCTCCTTCGCCAAACTTCGCCACCGTCGGCTTCTCTCTCCTCCCCATGCTCCACGCGCTGAGTTGGCGGGGCTCGCCCTCACCGCCCAGGCCTCGAGGGCGAGCCTCGCCGCCCAGCGCGAGGCCGTCCTCGCGGACACTGGCAAGGTGGCCGGCGAGGTTGACCTCGACCTCGCCGGCCGTCGCCTCCGGCCGATCGCCGAGGTCCGGCGACCGGCTAGAGGAAGAAGATGAGAAGACAAAAAGAAAAAAAATTAAAAATTAAAAACTAAAAAAAAATTTAAAAAATTAAAAAATTATTAAAAGTAGTCCACATCACCGCCGATGAGGCCACGTCAGCTGCCCAGCGTCTAGTCAGAAAATTCCGGCCAAAATTGGCCGGAAAAGACTGAATTGACACAACATAAAAAAGGTTTAGGACTAAATCGGCACAAAAAAAAGGTTTAGGACTAAATTGGTACAAAGACAAAAGGTTTATGACTTTTTTGGCACTTTTCCCACTCTTTTAATAAATTTTCGGTCAGCCCCTTCTTTCATCTAGCCCATCTTTCCTTATTCCTTTAGGCTACATTTGGTCGTCGGGATAATAATCGGGATATGATAGAATAAAGTAGGATATTAAATCCTCTGAATAATAAAGACGGACATATCTAATCCTATCAAGTGTTTGGCGCACTTCAAGATAAGATTAAAAAATAAATATGATATTCAATTAAATTATAAAAATTAAAAAATATAAAATTCAATTAAATAAATGCCATGGAAAAGCCCTAGATCTAGGAATTGTGGCCACCATTGAAAACGGCGAGATGCGAAGATGGGAGAAGAAGTGGAAGAAGAGGGCTGACAATGAATCGGAGAGACGGAGGCATCCATTTGACGTAGATGCTTATGATATCTTCTCTTTTTGTTAAGTTTTTTCTTTCCTTAAAAAAAATAAAAAATTCTTATCCAATCCGGGCTTATCCCACCCCCTCCCCCGGATTTTTTATCCGGCGTTTTATCCGGATGTATCCGGGTTTGTCGAGATCAGGTGGACATTCCCAAACATGATAGGATCCAAACTCAAATCCGGACTACCACATCAGAACCTAATAAAAGAAGGCCCAGCTCATCACCCATCTTCTCTCCTCTGCACACGCGCGCGAGGCCAGCAGAGGGAAGGGGAACGCGTGAGCGACGCCACCGTCGTGACGATGCAAGCAAAAGGAATAATCTAGCTATCGTCAGAGGAGAGGTGGGCGAATGGGTGAGAGGCATAAGGAAAAAGATGCGCGGGCGTTCGAGGGCGTGAGCAGCGCGAGCAAGGCACGAGAGGAGCTGGCTGTGTTTGGGGGAGAAGGTAGAAGGCGCTCGGATTTTTCGCAGGGGCTGTTTTTGGAGAGGCTGGAGAGTTTTTTCCACAAAAACCAGTCCTCCTTTTTGCTAGACCGAGAGAGTGAGCAGGAAGAGAGAGCGAGCTGTTATATTTTTATGGTACGTCCATGATCAAGTGCAATTAAGACGCACCATCTTGTTTTGATATGAAATAATGGAGAAACGTCTATTGAAATGGTGCGAGGGAAGTTATCTTTTGAGGGAAATTATATAAATAACTTCTGAAGATTATCGTTGTAATGGTTGACAAAAAGAATGTTCTAAAAACTGTTATCTCTCTTAATCTCCTCTCTCCATCAAAGAATAAAAGGCAATTACATTACTATTTTGAGAAGATAATCGGCATTAACGCCATAGAACGTGAATACTTGTATTCAAACTATTGTGAGATCGTATCGTCTGTCATTCGCTTGTGATTCAATGTAAGTTCCTGGGTAATTTGTTTATTGCGCATAAAAAAAATTAGTTGTTTCTTCCGCCAGCTCTTCTTTTTGGCTTCCGTCGGTTTTCTATTCTCAATTCCTTTTTCCCACCTTGGCTTCATTCACAAAGCCAGCTTCATTCACCAAGCCATTCCTTTTTTATTTATATTTTTTTGGACATTCTTTTTGTAGTTTTAGGATTTGTTTTGGGAAAAAAATTACGATGAAGAAAAATGCATTATCAAGAAATCATTTTCAACTTTCTAGATGGGCAACATTCTTTTGTAGTTTTAAGACAAGATTGTTCTCAATCATTCACTTGCAATTTAAAGTGATGGTCCAATTTCTTTTTTCCTTTTATTTTTATTTTTATTTTTATTTTTACTTCCATTTAGAATCCATTTACCATAATTAAGCATTTCACTTATTTTTGTTTTGGTCTATTATGGGTATGTTATATATATATTGAAGGAATTATGTTTTCATTTTTATTTTTAGATTTTAATTGTGTAGAAATAAAATTTGTCGAAAATAATTTTTTTTTTAAGAAAATATATATCAAGTCTCTTTAATTAAGACATCAAAGAATTTGTATTTTTCTTTACTATTAGCCATATACTTTTACACAAAGCACATGAGACGTTATAAGAGTGTCGCGACTTACCCTCGAGGGGAGGGAATATGTTTAGGGGTATTGCTTAAAGGACGGGCTTAAGGCCCATGATCAGGTGCGGACTCTCCTAAGCCCATACCCCGTGTAACATTGGGATATTCTTTAGAATTTTGGCACAAAAGAAGTCGCCACTAGCCTATTGGGGTTGGCTAGAAACCAAGTGAGGTATGGGAGTGTATCTCATTTCCTACGCAATCGAGAATTTAGGGTCAGAGACTGATTACATTAATTGATCAATTAATGCCATTTCGGTACCTAATCTTGTTCGTTTTAACAAAATGATTTTTGACAAGCAGTTTGGATTGATTTTATACCTATCCACTAACATATGAAGTGATCATGCAGGTGCACAAACATTAAAATAACAATCATAGCTATCAAGATCCTAATTACAATAAAATGAAATACGTGCAATTAAACATAATTAGATATGCATATTAAACATGCAACATATAATCAAAACACAAGCAACTAAAGGCCTAATTACACTAAAAATGCAAAACATAGCAATTCCTAACCAAACTCCATCATTTTTTAATTTTTCAAAAAAAAAAATTAATTAAACTTTTTAATTTTTTTAATTAGTTATTTTAATTTTTTTAATTTTCTAATTAATTTTTAATAATTTTTAAAATTTTTAATTTTATTTTTTAAAAAAATATTTTTAAATATATATATATACATATATATTTTTTCGAAATTGTTTTCTTTTTTTTAGACCGGACTGGGTCGGGTCCGACCCGGGCTCAGCCCGAGCAAGACGGGTCAGGTCCGCCTGACCAGGCCTGCTTGAGGGCAGACCAGACTCGGGCCCGATCTGGAGGGCCCAAGTCTTTTTTATAAAAAAAAAACACTCGTAGGCCCACGGTCCAAGTTGATTCCAGATAGTGGGCCTGTAGGCCCGGAGAGGTTGAGCGGGCCAGGTCGCAGACCTGGCCCAGCTCGGCCTGCGCTCCCCTGGTCAGCAACTGCTCAGTCGCGACCAGGGAGCTGCGACGACGGGAAGACAGGAGCCGGGGGGGGGATCCGATTGGGATCGCGACGGTGCCGCCTCGTCTCGGAAGGACGCGGTCTGGCTTTCCAGCAGACGGCGACAACATTCCGGCGACTAAGAGACTATGCTGGACTCTACACCGAGGAAACGGGGAGGGAGAGCTCGCTTGGGCATTACGGCGAACAGGCGATGGACATAACGAAACAAGCGACTTCCGAACCTAATAGGGCTTCGAGACGGCAGTGGTAGTGACCAACAAATAACTAACAACAAACAGGAACCTAAGGGGGTCCTACGGAGGCCGGAGCTCGCCCGAAATGGACGAAACGAACTCCGGCCAACTCGAGCTCAAGATGCACACCAGGTATTCGATGAAATGCCAACCTGAGTTCCGACGGGAATGGCAGCTTGGAGACGCGTCTGCGGCGGTGGCGGCGGCGATGGTGGCCCGGAGATGCGTCGGCAGTGGTTGCAGTGGTCGGGAGACGTGTCGACGGCGGTGGCCTCGGTGAGTTCCCCCTCCTTACTCTCTGTTTTCCTCGCCCTCGCCCCCCCTGTTTTTCTCTCCTCTCTCTGTTTTTCGGTCCCCTTCTTTTTTGGTTTCCCTCTGGTCTCTTTTCTTTCTCTGTTTCTCTCCCTCTCTCGATCCCCCAGCTCGCACGCGCGTGCCCTCGGCTTTTTCCCAACCCCCGCCGACCTGCCAGCCAGCTCTAACCTTTCTCTTCCCCCTCCCCACGCTCGCCTGCCCTGCGAGATGATGCTGTCTCCTTTGCATCACTGCCCCTACTTTCGGCTTTCACCATTTCCCCATGCGGACGGCTGCTTTCTGCTGTCGTCTTCGCCGGTTCCTCGTGCAGAAAGCGGTTGAGGGAGAAGGCAACGAGGCGGGCCGGGCCGGAGGGAAGAAAAGGGCTGGGCTGCGCGAAGGGGAAAAAAAGGAAAAAGTAAAAGTAAAGGGGAGGGTTGGGCCCAGGCCCACGTAGGGAGAAAATAAAAGGAAAAAAGGGGCCGGGTCGAGCCAAGGCCAGATCCGGCCCGACTCGGACCTGCAAGGCTTTCTTTTTTTTTCTTTTTATTTTTTAAAGGAAATTAATAATTAAAATTTTTTGATTTTGATTTGATTTTGATTTGATTTTTTGATTTATTTTTTATTTTTTATTTGATTTTGATTTTTTTATTTTTCTTTTGACTACTTGAAAGATTAAAAAAAAAAAAAAAAATAGGTGTCAACAAAGAGTATATAGGAATACACTAAAATTATCGATGCAAAAAAGTTATACATAATGAGGCATCTTGATATTTTTAACGTAAACACTTCATGTATGCTATGAATTTTTGTCAATCCAAAATGATGAGATACCAATGACATTTGAAATATATATATATATTGTGCAATTTTTTAAATAATAAAATTTCATCTTTTAAAGTTTCACGTTGGAAAGTGTAACTGTGATTTCATTTTGGAAATCCTTTAAAGGATTTTTTTTTCCCAATCCTATCATCCCGTTTGATGTATCTGTGCATAAAAGACAACCGGTAAGAAGTGGATTGGTTATGATATGCACAACAAAATTGTAAAATTATAAAATAAAATAAAAATTCATGGAGTTAAAAATTATCTATCTATTTTTTAAAAATATTTTCTTTGATAATCTATCCATAAGTTTGTTAGATAACGAAAAAAGAATTCGGTTTCCTGAAAATTTTCTTTTCAACAAAACTAATTTCTATGGAAAAAAAAATGTCAATAAAAAGGAAAACATAATGCTGCAAAAACAAAACATGATCCTTCATAGAAATAGAAAAAACTAAGAAACGAATTTGTGGCACTAGTTTAAATTACAATAAATGCTTTGGGGCAATTTTGTCTTTTTTCAAAATTTGGGTGGATTTAATCATATAATGGGTCGACATAGCGTCGCCCTCTTAGATTAGGGAATTATTTTTCTAAGTTTAAGCATGCATATTTACTTTAGTCATGAATGGTTTGACTAATCATTTTTAGCAAAACCAAACATATTCTGCACAGTCGTTTTTATAGTTTTAGTAGTTAGGAAAATATTGTGTGCTTAGCTAGTTCCAATGTGAGATATAACAATGTGTTGAGGATTATAAATGATTACTAAATTTAGGATACATAGGACAGGGAGGAAAATGTAAAGTGAAAAGCTTTTTGCGCGTACGTTCACTCATGCTTGTTTTGCATCAGCTTCAAGTTGCAGTTAAACACTGAGCTTAGTTCTACAATCTCTAAAAGGTATGTAAAATTAGGGTATATCCATTTGTTCTAAAGATATATTATGTTAAGTGATTTCAATTGATTGGTCTAAATTTACGTTAGATCAAGGAAGCTATAAGAGATTTGTACATCATATATGCATGGCATCATATCATGATATGACATTCATAATAAGCCAGCTTTTCTTAAACTTCCAGAGGGAAGACTTTAACCAAAACCTTTATCAACAACGTTTGAGTTAGATATACATAAAAATCATTATGAAAGGTTCTTTAAAAATTCCAATTTAGACTAGTTGCTGAATTGAACTGAATTGTTATGGTTGATAATTATGTCCTTTTTTCCCTTGGCTAGAGTGATATGTCTATATTGTTTGTTGGTTTGCTTGTGGATCTTATCACATTTGATGCAGAACTTCATGAAAACATTGCCGATATACATTCCCGTGGAGTTGTTGGACTTTCATGCATAATTTGAACTTTATGGTGTTGTTTGATGACTATGCAAAGTTTTTATATATCAAATCGTCAAAGTATAATATCCCTAGTGAGAATATTGTACTAATAGACCATTTAAAGGGCATATAGGCCTCAACCTCTTAGGTGAATGAACCCCCCTCTCTCTCTCTCTCTTCCCTTCGCATTCTTTGACTATCCTGTAATTTATTAGAAACCGCTAAACAAATGTGTACCGATATCATGAGAGAATAGTAAAATTCGAATTGGTCCTTTCAATTAAAATGTAAACGAAATGCTGACGTGATTATTATTTTGCCATTAAACGAGACTTTGTCATTACACGGGATTTTTTTAAAATTTTGACATATAAAAAACAGAATTAACATTTCTAAAAACATAGTATGGCAAAAATTTATATTAAAAAAAAAAAAAAGTGGACTGGCGGCTGATGGTGGTCATTGAACGGCGGTGCAATAGCGCTAGCATTGCTACCTGAGTTGCACTGCCGTCGCTAATTGCATTTGAGAGAATACATGCTCGAAGAAGGTCTCAAGCCCCCACCACTCACGCTCGTTGTGACGACGATGACTGTTTTTCCAATCTCTAGGCAACGCGTCGCTAAGGTCGTGCAACCTTGGCCAGGTCTGTCTCACCAACGATTGGGCACCCTGGAGATCCAATTTTTGGGGGTTCACGGTTGTTTGTCTTTATTTGTCTCTCTCTCTCTCTCCATTAGGACTTGAGGTTTTGTCATTTTTTAATATTCTAACCCAATTGACACAAAAGAAAACTCATGATGTCACAAAAGAAAATGTGGCAGTTTCCGACAGCATTTCATATACATATTTAACATATGAACATGTTAGAAATCTAAATGGCCAGAAAAAAAAAAGTTTTAAGGATCGCGATTGCTTATTTCCTAAAAATATGGGGACGATAGCTGCCTTCGTTCCGATAGAGAAAGGAAAATTATATAATAAAATTGTAAACAAAATAAGAAATGAAAATCAAGATTTGATTTGTTCGGAGCCCTTGGGCTGTGACTATTCTGTGCCAATATCCTTCTCTTTGTCATCCTGTAATTCTTGGAATCTAAACTGATAATTGATGGAAATAATTTGAAGATGAAACGCTCACAACTCACATAAGAAGAAGATAGATAGGCCTATAGATTTATTTCACCTTAAAAAAAAAAAAAAAAAAAAGAAACAATTACAAGACTCTCCTATTTATAGACTTGTTACATGACATTTACTCTTCATAGTAAGAAAAGCTAGTGTTCCGGATAAGATATAGAAACTAATAAAAAAATCACCATATCTCACATTATCTCACCTTATCTCTAAAATCAATCACTACACCTAAAAATAGGAATAGACTCATTATAGATAATGACAAACATACTCATTAAAGATAACACTGCAATTATGACTCTTTTTCAATGCAGGTACTAAACAGTTATATGCATCGATGAATTTGGTTTAATTTCTAATACTCTCCCTTAAACTAAATTCTCTTCCATCAATTATTCCAAGCATGCAAGTACTGAGAGGTTTGGTAAAAATGTCTGCTACTTGATTTCCAATCTTCACATGCAACACTTCAATCTCATTCTCTTTAACATGTTCTCGAATGAAGTAGTACATTTGATATACTGAAGTATCCTCTTTACAGCTTTAAGATGAGATGACTTCGGCTTCTTCATATATCGACTCACAATTCCAACACTATACATAATATACAGTCTCGTGCATGTCAAGTATCTCAAACTCCCAATCAAGCTTCTATAATATGTCGAATCAACGTCGACATCATTATCAAATTTTGAAAGCTTGGTTCTGCACTCCATTGGTGTATTGACCGCAGTACAATTATTCATGTTGAATTTTTCAAGAATATTTTTTGCATACCCTTTTTGGGAAATAAAAATCCCCTCGGCACTTTGCTTCACTTCAATCCCAAGGAAATAATTCATGAGACCATTATCGGTCATCTCAAATTCTTTCACCATTGATGCCTTAAAAGCATCAACATATAAACACGCGAGTAGAATATCACATTTTTCTTTCTTCAAATAAAGTGCATGCTCGTACGGACATTGAAAAAATCCATTCGCCTTGAAATATGCATCAATTATGGAATTCCATGCTCTCGGTGTTTATTTAAGTCCATATAGAGCTTTCTTCAACTTTAACACTTTGTCTTCATGACCTTTGACAACAAACCCCTGTTGTTTAACATAAATCCCTTCTTCAAGGATGCCATTAAAAAATGTCAATTTGACATTTATTTGATAAATTCGCCAATTAGTTTGAGAAACGATAGAAATAATCAATTTGATTGTTTCCATGCGGATGACATGGGCAAAAACTTCATCATAGCCGATTCCATCTTTTTGCTTGTACCCCTTCGCGACTAATCTAGCCTTGTACCTTCTAATTTCTTCTTTCTCATTCTTCTTGGCCTTGTATACCCATTTGACTCCAATCGATTTCTTGTCCTTTGGTAGATCAACAAGCTCACATGTTTGATTCTTCTCAATGGCTTCAATTTCTTCATTCATGGCTTTTCTCCATTTTTCTTCTTTGGCTGCATCATCATAGATAAGTGGTTCATAATTTACAAGAAGACATACAAGGTGAACCTTGTCAGTAGCTTCATAAATGTCAGACAATCTCCTTGACCTTGGCACTAGCGGTTCATCAACATCGTTTGAAGTTGGCGATGACAAACTTGAAGAAGATACTTGAGAAGAAGGTGTAGAATGATCCTTCAACTCTATTTGATTGGTATCACCATGAGCATTCACTTCATCTTTTGGGATGTCTTCCCATGTGCCATCTTCATCGATCTTGACATCTCTACTTATATACACTTTCAAAGTGTGAGGATTAAATAAATGATAGGCTTTGGATAAGGAGTCATGCCCAATAAAGATGAGCTTTTTGCTCTTGTCTTCCAACTTTGATCTTTTCTGGTCCGGGACATGAGCATAGGCAATGCTCCCAAAAATTCTCAAGTGTGAAACACTTGGTGTTCTCTCGGTCCATGCTTCCTGTGGAGTTATGCCTTCAAGGCCATATGTGGGACATCTATTTTGAAGATAAACCACACATGAAACAGCTTCAGCCCAAAGCTCCTTGGACAACTTTTTGCTCTTCAACATGCTTCGGACCATGTCAGGAATGGTTTATTTTTTTTGTTTAGCTATGCCATTTTGTTGAGGAGAATATGGAGCCGTCAAGAAGCACCGATTGCCATGATCCTCACAAAATTTGTTGAATATGGTTGATGTGAATTCTCCGCCACGATCGGTCCTCAAAGCTTTGATAAAACAGTCGCTCTCCTTTTCAGTCGGTTTTTTGAATTGTTTGAAAATATCAAACACTTCTATTTTTTCTTTTTAAAAAAATGCCCAAGCTTTCTGAGTAAAATCATCAATAAAAGTAACAAAATATCGATGATTACCATATGAGTGAGGAGTAATTGGGCCACACGCATCATAATGAATCAACTCAAGCGGCTTCTTTGCTCGATAAGTCGCTTCCTTCGGAAAGCTAGTTCTAGAATGCTTACCAATAACACACCATTCACATAATTGATCAGGATGATCAATACATGGTAAGCCATAAACCATCTTCTTACGAAAAAGCAAATTAAGTCTGCCAAAATTGAGATGGCCAAACCTTAAATGCCATAACCATGAAGGATCATTCACGTACGCCTTCAAACATCGAGACATATCATTCTTTATATTAAGAGTAAATATCATGTTCTTTGACATCTTTACATTCGCAATCAATTTATTATTCTTATCTCTTAGCACAAGACTAAGATTTTTCATATGAACAGTATAACCTTTCTCCAAAAGCTGTCCCAAACTTAAAATATTGCTTGACATTTTCGGGACATAATAAACATTAGTAATAAACTGACGTGTACCATTCTTCAAGCGAATCATAATTGTACCTTTGCCTTCGACAAGAATTTTGGAGTTGTCATCGAAAGAGACTTTCCCTTTAATTGTCTCATCTAACTCGGTAAACATCTCTTTTTCTCCCACACATGTGATTGCTTGCACCGGTATCCAAATACCACATATCAGTTTGGCCTCATTCATCTTCTTTAAATGCTAATAATAGAACTTGATCCGCATCATTCACTGAGTTTGCCTTTTCATCTGCTCTGCTACTCTTCTTGCTCCATGTGACATCCTGAATTTCTCAACCTAGTTTCTACTGAATTAATCGGGCATTTCATTGACGCGTCTATAGGGCTATTTTCAGAGATGATCACTCTCGAAATAACTAGACTAGTTGGGGAAGCTATTAAGAATTTTAAGGCAATAGACTTGAGAATTCGACTAAGAATCGGCTTCTCGACCGTGTCCATCTTTAAAGGTCATTACGGCACAGTTAAAAATCGATTTGAGATTAGAGATAGGTCTGCTTGACTGAGATATATAGCCAATTGTGGGTGATTCCACTAAATTGGAAAATTCTTGTTGATCGATACTAATCTGATTTTGATGTCGTTTTGATACCATGTGTCTGTAATTGAAACCTCGAGATTTTCACGACAATCGAGAGCCGCCATTGAGTCGAGTGGGTTCATTGTGGCTAGAAAAAAATCGACCACGGGTCATTTGCTTTAAAAAGTTCTGAAAACTACCCGATAGTCTAGGTCATGCTAAAAACGCTCCAAAAGGAAATTAACCATCAATTCAAGTCCGATTTCAGAAATTGAAGTTTCTGCCATGTCACAATAAATTATGGAGTGTCGACTCGCCCTCGAAGATTTTTTGACAACCGAGATTTTTTGGGAAAAAGTCGGTACATAACCGTTTTTGTGCAGAAAGGGCCGGGGAATGTTTTGATGGAAAAATTGAAAAGCAAGATGGCTATACAATTGAGGAAGAATGCCAAGATGATCGATGGTGGATCAATTGATTTTTAGAGGCTATTTGATATCGAATTAAGAGAGAGTTGATGTGCAATTGAGTCCATCCCTCTCCTAAATTCGTGTACTCTCAATAAAGCCCACAACCTTTGACCATTTTTTGGGCCCGAAAAGAAGTCTTATGTGTGGCGAACTGGAGGCGGCAAGAAAAATACTTGGCTTAAGATAGTTTGTGAAGATATTTTTGTGAAAAGATCAAGCAAAGGGGACCCTCCATTCTCTCTTTTCTCCAACCCGTGCATGACCAGCAAGGGAGAGGAGAATCAGCGAAAATTCCAGTCCACCGATCGTCCACCTTCTCTGCCATCCCACCGAAGACACCGCCCATGATATCTCTCTCTCTCCCTTCGCCCGTTTACCCCCTCTCAAGCGGCCAGCTCACCCCTGCTTCACCATCTTTTGCTTTCTTGGTCAACTTCAGTGAAATTCTTCAAGCGAAGCCCCCAGGTGTTGACTGAAGCTGCTGCGGTTTGTCCAGCTCCACCTGGCTTCAAACCTCCAGCCTTCGCCAACGGCTTCAGCAACCGCCACGAGTGCTGCTTCTCTTCATCCGTGTTCCACCGAAACCTGCGAAGCCCGCTGGTTGACTCTGTTGGCCACTCACGCCTCAACCTAGCAAAGCGTGAGCTGCCAGGCGTCCCCTCCTCCACCGCTTGTTGCAGCTGCACTTCATTTTGCCGCTACCAACGCTCCCAGCTTCAGCATCCGACGGTCTCGCCTGCCACTTGTCCTCAACGTTGTCGCCCTCGGTCAATCTTCAGCAGCAACGCTGACTTCGCAACCGCCTATCTCCGCTTGGTTTCTCTCCTGCCAGCGACACCAACTGCTTCTGCCTTCCTGTTCATGGCCCAGCTCGTGCGAAGCAGCTCCTTTGGGCCACCGAACCCACAAGTGCAGCAAGTCCACGAGCCCAACAATCCGGCCCATCTCCAGCAGTCCTCAAGCCCAGCGAATTTAAGTCTAGTTGGGCCCAAAAGTCCAGCATTTCAGCCACTTGAAACCCGGCCCAGCTTCAGTGAAGACAGGCCCAGTTCAGCTTTGTTTCAAGCCCATTTCAGCCCAATCAATGAAGCCCAGATCAAGTTCAGCCCAAGAATTCCAGCAGGCCCAAGCCCAGAAATTTCTGTGGGCTTGTAAAGTTTATTAGCCCGGTCCAAGTTTGTCGCGGGCCCAAGTTTGGCCGCCATCGCGGTGTCCCGATCCCCTCTTTTAATCAAGTGAGTAACCTCACTAATCCTTACTTAGTAGATTAATGATGCTTAAGGGTAGATTAGATTTAATTAAGTGCAATTAGGTGGTTAGATTAGCATGGATTAGTAATTATTAGTTAATTGCATTGCATATTAGTTAAGTGGTTAGTGTACTTAGCTAGAGAATTGCATATACTATTTATTGAATGCATCTCGGATTTTTCTTGACCCTTATCGGGCTTCAATTAGGCATTACGGGCCTAAATTGGATTTTAGTAATTATTTATTAATTTTCGAAATTAATTATTTAATTATTTATTTTTCGAAAATTAGGCAGAAATAGCCGACGACCGAAATTTCATGCTGATTGTCGTGGTGCAGTTCGTTTATTTATTTGAGCCCTATGTTGTTTTGAATTAAATTAATTGTGTGAATTAAGGAATTATTCCTAAATTGATTGAAATTGAGTGAAATTGAATAATTGATTGGTAGACGGCCGAGTATGGTTATTCGGCATTGTTAATGCCCTGATGAGTTATAAGGTGGAGAGAATCATGAGATTTAACTGGGAATACTCTTGGCTGAGACCGATCAGATACAAGGTATAGACAGGCGTGGTTCGGTAATTAAGGATATCACTGTGCGAAAACGGTGCCTTAAAGAACGCACATAGATGCTCCGATTCCGTGACTATGACAGGCGTGGTTCAAATGATGAAGATATCACCGCGCGAAACGGCGCCTTAAAGAATGCATGCATCTGTTTGTTACTTATGTTACCTTGGCGAAAACGACACCTGAGAGCATTAATGGAGCTCTGTGACTAAGTGTACTATTGGAGGTTATACAGTGGGATGTGAATGACCTAGAAGAGGTCCAACCGACATGTAATCGACTAGGTCGATTGAGCAATGATTTGATCTGATGTCGTGATTTGATTGACTGTTCAATGTGATATATGAAACATATGTATATAACCTTGAATTGCAGGTTGGAACTGATGTCAAGGTAAGTCTTCCGATTCGTGCTGTGCTTAGGCAACCATGTGGTGTATTGGTTTCCTAATCGAGTCTTAGTGGGGTAGAACTTGTTGAGACGTAGTTTTATCCTGATTGTGGGACAACATTTCAGGCCCGTAGATGAGCCTGAGGAGGAGGAACTAGAAGATGATGATGAGCCAGAAAAAGATGAAGAGCTCGAAAGAAATGAGCTTAGTGAAGAAAAGTCGGAAGAGGATTAGGATGATCCGGAGTACGACCCGGATGAGGATTGAGATCATATCCTCTTTTGTGAATCCTATTTTGATGTGAATAGAGTGAAATTAGAAAGTCATGAATAGTTTGTGAAATACTTTGAGTTATACTCTATATAAAAGTATGGCTGTGAATTTCAATATGAAAAATATGGCCTTACTTTTCTATCCCATCGTTTTATTTTCTAGGGATTTATAACTGCTTACACATGTACTATTGAAAAAGAAAGGGTCGGCGATACTTAGTCCTGGGATATCGCATTCTAAAATCGACCAAGTAGAAGGATGTGTGCGTGCCCGAGGATTGGGGCATGACACTCCAGCAATCAGAAGCATAATGGCCAAGTCTATTACAATGATAAAATTGAATTTTAGATTTATCATACCATTGGCCTATCAAGTTCTTTCATCTTCCACGAGCACCTCTTTGATACAAGTATCTACCGTCACTTCGATAAGCATCTCCTCTACTTCGTCCACGACCTCTTCCTTGAAAGCGACTTCGGCCTCGACCACGATCACGATCTTGGTTTGTCCCACGGATTTGCATGGGATCTCTTCTTTGCTCCATCTCATCTCAGATGGTTAATCGCGTTTGGAGAACTTCCTCCACCGGTTCAATCTTTTTTCTTCAAAACCTTTCTTCATGGGCTTGTAATGAACCCATAAGCTCATTGATCGTCATGGCATCCAAGTCTTTGGATTCTTCAATTGCAACAGCAATGTGGTCGTACTTCTTGTCCAAGGACCGAAGTATTTTCTCAACAACACAAACATTGGAAATGTCTTCTTCGTTTCTTTTCATCTGGTTGACAATCATCAAAACTCTTGTGAAATAATTAGCAATCGATTTAGATTCTTTCATATGAATTACCTCGAATTCGTGTCTCAAGGTTTGAAGGTGAATCTTCTGAACTTTTTGTACTCCTTGATGTGTATTGTGAAGAATCTCCTATGCCTCCTTAGCAGTGGTGGCATTCAACACCTTTTTGAACATGGAATCATCTAAAGCTTGATAGATGATTGACAGAGTATATTGATCTTTTGAACGAATCTTCTCCAAGGCATTTCTCTAGTTCTGGTTCAAGGTAGTTTCATCCTCCGGCTCATCATAGCCAGTATAGACAAGTTCCCACACTCCGTGGGCGCCAAGTAGAGCTTTCATTCTAACGGCTCAATTACCATAGTTGTCTTTGGTAAGATGAGGGTATTGAAGATGGAGCTGATTGTTTGTTGACGTCATGATCACAAACCGTAAGCTCTGATACCACTTTAATGGAAATAATTTGAAGATGAAATGCTCACAACTCACACAAGAAGAAGATAGATAGGCCTATAGATTTATTTCACCTTTAAAAAAACCAATTACAAGACTCTCCTATTTGTAGACTTGTTACATGACATTTACTCTTCCTAGTAAGAAAAGCTAGTGTTCCGGATAAGATCTAGAAACTAATAAAAAAATCACCATATCTCACCTTATCTTTAAAAATAATCACTATCTCTAAAAACAGTCATTACACCTAGAAATAGGAATAGACTCATTATAGATAATGACGAACAAACTCGTTAAATATAACGCTACAATTATGACTCTTTTTCAATGCAGGTACCGAACAGTTATATACACCGATGAATTTGGTTTAATTTCTAACTATAATGTGATAGAATAGTAAACCTCTTCACTCGTTTGTCTTCTGCCTGATCGGAACCAATAGTGACAAGAGAAACTTCACTTTTTAAGTCATCGCCAGCCATGAACTCAAGTCATAGTCCTCGACCTTCTCCGTGAAATCGAGGTGGCTCGGTGGCCACGTTTGCTCTTTCGGGTCCTCTACGATCAGTTGACCCAGTCAATTGGCGCGTTTACGTGAATAAGGATTCAACCAAACATTCATATAATGCGATCTTCAGTTCGAGCAACCGTATCTCACTCGAGCCCCTTCTGTCTCTGCTATCCGCCCCCCAAACCTTTCCTCTTTCTAACTGTTCTTGTGCTTATTGTTCCCCTCTAAAATTCCTGAAATGGGTGTGGAGAGCTCCATATGTAAAATATGGGTTTTGACCCAGTCAAAAGAAGAGAAAAAAAAAAAAGAAAAAGGTAGAAGCTTCAGCGAGAGGAATCGAGAGTTTTCGAGAGAAGGAAAAGAGAAGAGAGAGAGAGAGAGAGAGGAAGAAAAGACAGAAAAAAAAGGGAAAATGAAAAGAAAAAGGAGGAGATAAAAGGGAAAGAGAGAAGGAAAGAAAGGGAGAGAGAGGGATGGCAGAGAGCTCGAACGCAGAGAGAAAGAAGAAGAAGAAGAAGAAGAAGAGAAAAAGAGGGGCTTCATCCGTTCTCATCATGGGAGCCTCGCCAAGCCACGTTAACTATGTAACGCAGCACCCGGTAAGCGTTCGTGCTCCCCCTTCGTTCACTCGGAGTAATTTCGGACGTAGGGCTTGAAATTCGGAATTTTGGGAGAATTGAGCGGCGAAGTATGATTTTTGAGTCGTTAAGCTACATATTTTTATAGAAATGGTACTTTGGGATGTTGTGAAGCTATATCATCTTACGGATCGTGATTTGAGTTTGCGGTTTGTCCGGAACGGAATTTTGAATTCGGGGGCGCATGCTGGTACTGTAGCGAACAGTAAGCTTCGAGCTTTTTTTTTGTTGTTTTCGGTACTGTTTTGGGGTGGCTGAATTGGGGTTGTTGTTGTACGTTAAAGAGCTTTCTAAAGACTGTAAGACGGCTTAAAACGGAATTTTGTGGAGGAAGTTATGGCGCGACAAAGTTGGCGCATGGGCTGTGCCTTGTGGGAAATTGATGGGTTTTTGATAAATGCGAGTTTTCGTGGCACATAGGTGTCATTTTATCGACAAACATGCTTAGTATAGACGAGTCATTATGCAAATATAATTTTTACTCGGCCTTTTGATAATGTTTTTCCGTTAATTATTAGGGATCCGAGTGCGTTGGTTCGAGTGAGCGTCGTAGTTGATTTTCGACTTTCCCAGGTGAGTGGTGCTATCTCTTTTAAGAATTTAAAAGCTCATGTCTTCAAAATGATAAACGATTGATATTTTATGAGTTATGAATAAGCATATTTGTTGCATAAAATTTGGATCGGGCATTTACTACGTTTTGGTATTTAAGAATAGTGTGAGAATTTTTTGTGGAAATATATATTATGTTTGATGAATGAAATTGAGAAATATTACATATTTTGAGTTTGTGAAACATTTTTACGAAGATCTCGGCTTTGAGATGGTTTATGGAAGGCTATACGAATATCGATTTGTGATGAGCTTTTTGAAATGTATTTGATTTGAAATTGATTTATGAGACGGGTCTTGAAATTATTTGAAAATGTTTTATGAAAAGTATTTATGGCGGATAAGTTGAGTTGCGAAATATTTTCATGATATATGAAATGTTTTATGGATTTGGTTTGAGAATTATGAAAGGTGTTGTTATGGATTGATGTGGATGCTCAATATCATTGTGAGCCCAGCAAGGGGCTTGTGGGTATGCGCATACTATTCTAGGATATCCTTGTGGGTCGAGTCACCGGCTAATAATAGGTGTAGACCTTGCCAAGGGAGGAATCTTGGTCGCCTCGTCACTAAGCGTTGTATCGTGACCATGGTTTGATATTGAGCAACGGATTGGTCAATGGTCAAGTGGACCATTGACATGTGATATGAGATGGGTTAATGGAATTGACTATCGACGTGTAATTTGAGATTAGTCGTTGGAATGGACCATCGACGTGTAATTTGAGATTAGTCGTTGGAATTGACCATCAACGTGTAATTTGAGATTAGTCGTTGGAATGGACCATCGACATATAATTTCATTTGATTATCAATGTGCAGTTTGATGAGATTAATCAATGGAATAGACCATTGATGCATGTTTTATGAGATTGACCAATGGGTTAGACAGTTGGCATTTGCGTATTATTATCTTGAATATTTTTGCTTTGAACATATTGTGTTTAAGTAAGAAATGTTATATTTTGGCATTGAAGGTTTGTTAAATTTATGGGTTTGGTGTGATATGAGATTAACCAATGGAATGGACCATTGGCATGTGAATTAATGAGATTGATCAGTGGATTAGACCATTGATGTTTATTTTAATGTTATTATGAAATGATTATTTTTGCTATAAATATAGCTATGTTGAAGCATATGTAATTTATTCTTTTTACTGTATGTTTGTTATATCCTAGATTTGAGTTAAAAGAGTTGCGGTTTGGTTTTGTAAATATGCATAGTGGGTGCTCGATCCGCTTAGAAGAGATGCACTACTCACTGAGCCGTGGTTGCTCACCCCTTTATTTTACAATATTTTTCAGGTCCCTTGATTAACGATGAGTAGGTACGAGAGCGATATGGATGTGGGGACTTTTAAGAGATGGATTTTGGGAGCTTTGAGGCTGCGTCCTTTGAGTGGAAGGATGGCCATGTCATCCCCCATTCATGTTGTTTTGGGGTGTGACACCATTCCAAATTTTTGCTTCGCCTCGTCATTAGCATTTTGACGATTATTTGTTTGGAAGACTGGGTTGCATCAGTGAGCTTGAAATATGACTGCGAGCCTGCAAAGTGCCGTGCCGTGAAAGATTTTCCCTTCCAGAACGACACTAAACCATGTTGTCCTGATGAGCCGCTGTTACTAGAACCTTTCTGGGAGGACCCTGGCGATTATGATCATCAATCTCATTCGTTGATCTCAGAGTTCGAGAAAACAGGCGATGCTTGTCTTACTCCACATAAACATTTTCCTAGATTCCCCAGTGCATCTGATCCTGATGAGCATTCATACCTAGCATTTCTCCGTGATTACAGCAGCATCCCAAATGTAACATTTCCATATCCTCACTCAACTTGCCCCTCTCCTGGCACCAACCGCTCTTATGTCGCTCTTATGGATAGACCAGAACACCCAAGTCTTACTCTGTCAGCGTGCCAGAGTCATGCTATTGTACCTGTTAAAAGAGCCAGAAACGATGGCGGGGAAAAAGAAAATGATGACCCCGAGCGTAAATGGAAGCGCGGGTTTAGACTGAAATGGAATTTAACCTCCTGGGAGAGTTGTGTTAAATGCAAAACAAGTGGCGGCAGATGCGAAGGACGTGATGGATGTTTTCGATGCATCTGTTCTGATGGAAAAGCACATGCGTACACTTGCAAAAAAAGGTAATACTTTTCGATTGATTCGCTGTAATAGCAACAGTTTAAATTCTCCCATGCGCTCTTCGGTGGATTTCCGGGCCGCGCTCTCCAAACTTGATAAATACTTCAAAGGAAGAGGAGGCAATTTTGGCTTCCTTGGTTTTCTATTCTCGTTTCCTTTTTCCCCACCTCGGCTTCATTCAAGCCTTTACTTTTTATTTATATTTCTTTCGGACATTCTTTTGTAGATCTAGTGTGTGTTTGTTTTGGAAAATTTTTACTATGAGGGAAAATAAATTCCGTGGAAAGTATTTTTCAGAACATTGTATTTGACCTTTTTCAGATTAGAGAATTCATTTTCCTAAGTTTAATCATGCATATTTTCTTCAACCGTAAATGGTTTGACTAATCATTTTCAGCAGACCACACGCATTAAAGTTCAGAAAACTAATTTGTGGAGAATTCTTTCACTCAAACATATAGACCTTCAGTAGTTGGACGAATTCATAGCAATGTCATGTTCTTCCTTGCATCAAAGCTGAAGAACTGTGGTACAGCATCTGCAGATCACAGATACATAGTCTTGCTGCATTCGCTTCTGTGGATCTCAACCCTGCATTAATCATATGCGCAGCTCAGTAACTAGTGAAATTATTAAGAGTGTCACTGTTTCCGTTAGCCAGTTCCAATGTGAGTGCAAATATGTGTCGAGGATTATAGATGATTACTGAATTTATGATGCAGAGGCTGGGGTATGATTCAATAAGAGAAGACACATGCACGGAAAGGAAAAACGTGAAGGGGAAAGTTTTCCGTGCGTGTGTTTGCTTATGCTTGTTTCACATCAGCTTAAAGTTTCAATTAACATTGTCACCAACAATGCTCCATTAAGCTTAGTTCTGCAATTTCCTTGTGATATGTAACATGAGTATTTGTTCCTAAGATGTATTATGTCAGGTGATATTCAATTGATCGATAGGAGTTTATGTTAGATCAAGGAAGCTGGTGTCTGTATTCCTGTTCTATAATTTTCATGATGTGGATAGGATCTGCATTTGTGGAATCTATATCTGACGCAAATGCCATCTTTTGGCACATCTTTGCTGCAGGAAACGACGCACCTTTGAGGATTGGATTAGGTCAGTCCAAGCTTTATCATGGGGGACATTATACAATCCTTTGAGTATATGTCGGTGCATTAAGCATGTCTTGTGATTGCAAAAAAATGTGGTCAACACATAATTTGAGTACAATTATGATGCAAGAGCACAATGACACGCTTCGTACATTTGGGAACTCCTCACAGTCAAAAGTTGTCCTGAAATTTTCCATTTCCTCTACCTGCCACCTATGCAATTCTAATGGAACTTTTGTTCTTCAGGTTGTGGATTTGGTGCCTTGGCCAGTATTTTTCTCTGTTCATGCATCTACAAGATCCGGCACAAAGAACAGCATTGCTTCTCAATATTCCGCTCAAGACACGCTTCTTCCGATTCTTCCTTGAAAGCAGATGTTGAAGTGGGCAATGTATACTTCGGGGTCTCCATTTTTACTGAAGCCGAGCTTGAAGAAACTACTAACCGTTTCAATTCTACCCGGGAGCTCGGAGATGGAGGTTTTGGAATTGTGTACTATGGTAAGACCTCAACGAAAGAGGCTAATTAGGCAGCCTGCATATAAATGGCGAGAAATTCTAGAAACAACTAGGAATCTAAGAGGGTCATTCCCTATTTTCTTGAACAGGCAAACTTCGAGATGGCCGGGAAGTAGCTGTTAAGCGTCTATACAAGCACAACTATCGGCAGGTGAAGCAGTTCGTGACTGAAGTCGAAATCCTAAGTCGCTTGCGCCACAAAAACCTCGTCTCTTTATATGGTTGCATTTCGTGGCACAGCCGTGAACTCCTACTGGTCTATGAGTACATCCCAAACGGCACAGTAGCTGATCATCTGCATGGGGAAAGAGCGAAGCAGGTCTCTCTCCTGTGGCCTACTCGTATTAGCATCGCCATAGAAACAGCCACCGCATTGGCTTACCTTCATGCACCTGACACCATCCACCATGACGTGAAGACTAATAACATCCTCCTTGACAATAACTTCAGCGTCAAAGTAGCAGATTTTGGCCTTTCTCGGCTGTTCCCCAATGATGTGAGCCACGTGTCAACCACTCCTCAGGGGACGCCGGGTTATTTGGACCCCGAGTACCATCAATGTTACCAGCTCACGCAGAAGTGTGATGTCTACAGTTTTGGGGTTGTGTTAGTGGAACTCATATCGTCCATGCCGGCGGTCGATATAAGCCGAGACAGGCATGAGATTAATTTGGCCAACTTAGCAACTAGCAAGATACGGAACCACGGGTTCCGCAAATTGATCGATCCAAATTTGGGGTTTGAGTCAGATCCCGAAAACAATAGGATGATCAGGGCTGTGGCCGAGCTGGCTTTCAAGTGCTTGCAACAGGACAAGGACGTAAGGCCCTCCATGGAGACTGTCCTGGAGGAGTTGAAGGCAATTTCGAGCGGGACACATGAACCTGGCAAGTCGAAGGATGTGAGCTATGATAACAGCACCAGTCAAAGCAAGAACCCGCCTCCTTCGCCAGAATGTGACAATGTGGAGCTGTTGAAGAATGTGAAGTTGCTGACTTCACCTGTTTCCGCGACTCAAAAATGGGGAAGCAGTGGTAGTTCTTCTGTACGTAGTGTTTAGTATGTAGTCTTACCTGTTCTCTCCTGCAAATTTTCCTTGTCCATCTTGGTTTGCTTGTATGTAGGTAATGGTTTCTAGCTAATATTATATACAATGTAGATGATATATAGCAGTCGATCAAGTTTTCCATTTTGGTCTTCATTTTTCTGCTTCAACATGTCAGCACTTCTGTTGAGGCTGGAGGAAGATTCGATGTCAATACTACGTAGTAAAGAGCACTTTCCTAGAGCATACATAAAGGATTGTTCACATACTTGCCAGTGTCCCTCTTTATCACGACATTTCGCATGAAGAGTTCTCCCAGATCAGGGTTGAAACATTGAGACTTGGGATGATTTTCTCACGACAGCTTACAACATTATCAGATTTGCTCCTTAAAAGACGCCGGAAGTCATGTCAAGTCTCATCCTAGAAACAGGCCTTGGATAATGCATGATAACTCGATCTTTGTGGGAGTCTAGTGATTAAGTTCCTTCACCTTCGAACTTGCAAAGCGAGAGTTTTGCGCAGCAATAGATGCATCGGGGAAGGAACTTGTCATATTCTATGTATTGAGGTGGTTTCACAGACATCATATATGGAAATGGAAATTCAAACCATCATCGATCGTATTGGACATGTCACAAGGAAGGCTTATCCTCACTCGGGCTAATCTGCACAAGTAAAGTATGAGAGATTTTTCTGCGGAGGCCCGACTTTTCTCACCCTTTTCACTTTTTTTCTCCCCTACGTTCCAAAAGCACAAGCCTCAGCATTCTGCGGTCAAAAAGTCGGGAGGACCAGAAGCTTTTTCCATCATCAGCTCATCAGTTTCATCGCGAGAATCGTAAAACTAGCCTTTAACTTAAAGACTGCATTCTCACTCAATACTCTCTCTCTCTCTCTCTCTCTCTCTCTCTCTCTCTCTCTCTCTCTCTCTCTCTCTCTCGCAGTGCGTTTCTTTTGCGTTCAATAGTCATTCTTTCTTTGAGAATTGTGAAAGACGATTTCTGAAAAGAAAAAGGGAGATCATCCACCAAGAACATGAAGAAAAAGATTGCAAAGTCGCGCGGGTTCTCCAGCGCACGACGATCTCTTTATCATGCTCTCAAGCAATCAAAATCATCCTCCAGGACACTGTAGTAATATTTCATTCAAATTTCAAAAGCACTGAAACCCAAGTATCCACAACGAGGCATATATAAGGAGTTCCCCGAAAAACAGAGCATCCTCAGGAAGAAAAACAGAGCACGGAAAATATGGCGACTCTGCAGAAGTTCAAGCTCTTCGCCGCCCAGTGCGGCGTTGCCCCGAGCCCCACGTGTAGCCCAGGAGCAAGCCCCGTCGTCCAGCTCCGCCGCCAGAGCTAGCAGATAACCACCCTGCAGATGCTTTTCACTGGCGGCGGAGTCATTGGGGCATGGGGGGTTGATCTGATCGAGCCGGGAAGGCCCGAATTGGGCATGAGAAGAAGAAGAAGAGCGTGAGCGGACGCACTCTGAAGGACCTGTTCGTGTCGCCTCTGCCAAGCCCGGAAAGAGATGACGATGGAAGTGGAGGCGCCAGGGGAAATGGATGTGGTGGAGAGGAGCTGTTTCCTTTCCATGCGGGCAGTCTAGGTGGCTTGATTGCTGGGCCGAGTTCGCTGAGGCCGGTCTTCATGGGGTTGCGGTTCAGCTCGCTGATGCTCAGAAGGCTTGGCGTCCAACGCTTGAGACAATACCCGAGTGATATGTGTGACAGCCTCCACTCTTGTCCTACATCGCCTAGGGAGGGAGATCTTGGTTAACTTATAAGGTTTGGGTCCCTCTAACTGTGTAACGCGTTTTAAAGCCGTGAGGGAAAAGACCGTGGCTGGGATGGCGGTTCGTCCGCGCCAAGGCTGGTGACCCAAAGCGGACAATATTACACAGTGGGGCCCGGGATGTTACAAGTGGTATCAGAGCCGACTCCCGACCACGTGTGGGACCACAGCTTGAATGCTGTTCTGATGCCCGTGGGGCCATAGCGAGGACGCTATTCTGTTAAGAGATGGAGAGTGTGACAGCCTCCTCTCTTGTTCCACATCGCCTAGGGAGGGAGATCTTGGTTAACTTATAAGGTTTGGGTCCCTCTAACTGGAGATCTTGGTTAACTTATAAAGTTTAGGTCCCTCTAACTGGAGATCTTGGTTAACTTATAAGGTTTGGGTCCCTCTAACTGTGTAACGCGTTTCACGTACGCTTCCGCTGCGCTGAAAACAAAGCCGTGAGGGAGGGTGGGCCGGTGGGCCACGCCTCCAAAGCGGACAATATTATGGCTTGGGAGAGGGAAGGCCCGAGGGATGGCCCTCTGCCCCTGCATAACGCATTTTAAAGCCGTGAGGGAAAAGACCGTGGCTGGGATGGCGATTCGTCCGCGCCAGGGCAGGTGACCCAAAGCGGACAATATTACACAGTAGGGCCCGGGATGTTACAAATGGTATCAGAGCCGACTCCCGACCGCGTGTAGGACTACAGCTTGAATGCTGTTCTGATGCCCGTGGGGCCATAGCGAGGACGCTATTCTGTTAAGAGGTGGAGAGTGTGACAGCCTCCTCTCTTGTCCCACATCGTCTAGGGAGGGAGATCTTGGTTAACTTATAAGGTTTGGGTCCCTCTAACTGTGTAACGCGTTTTAAAGCCGTGAGGGAAAAGACCGTGGCTGGGATGGCGGTTCATCCGCGCCAGGGCGAGTGACCCAAAGCGGACAATATTACACAGTGGGGCCCGGGATGTTACAATATGCACATGTGGATCGAAATTTTTGCTGTGAATCGTGACAGGGGCTGCCGTTTTGAGTGGCAGATCAACTTGTTCTTCCCACTCATTCGCTAGACTCCCATCTCGATCTTTTCTTTGCAATTTGCATTGCATATTTCTGTTCGGTCTCAAGTTAATGCAGATGAGATTTTAATGAAATCAATCGCCATGAATTTTGCGTACTATGGTATAGTGAGTTACATTGTCGTCGTTTGTCAATCAGTTAAAATTGTTGTCCATCAGGGTCTTACGATGTCGCATTATAGAAGAGTCCGAGGCAACCCTAGCCAAAGAGCGAGAAAAGGACTGAATACTAATGGTCAATAGTCCAAAGATTGTAGCTCTACAGTCCAGGCTATTCGCCGCTCAACAGCACAGCCTTGGAGCACGACACGTTGGAACAGCTTGGCCGCCACCCAGAACCACTACCGATGCCATCTCCACCATAACCATCAAAACCTGAAAACGACCACCGTTCGAGTTCGACCCCAAACCATTTCTTCTAGCCGAAACCGAGCGAAGTCTCTCTCGGAAACTGTCGAGATTACGGAGGAGATGGAGAGAGCTATATTGTGCAATAAAAGTAGTGAAGGATCATTACAAGAACCAAAGTCTTGACGAGTAAGATGAGTATTGATGCTGTGAAAAAGGGTGTAAAATCCTAAAGAATATAGAATCAAATCTAATATCATTGCGGCTCTGTTTGTTTTCTTTAAAATGTTCTCCAAAAAATGATTTTCCTAAATTTCTGGTTTTTGGGGCTTGAAAAATCAAGTGGCCAGGAAAATCATTTTTGGACAACAGAAATTAATCTTCAGAAAATCGGGAAAATGACTTCCCCTTTTTATAAAAAAAGGAAATTATTTTCCTCATCTTTCTCACGCAACCTAGGGCTTCTTCGTCCCGTCCCTCGTCTCAAGAGCTCCTCCTCCTTTGCCGCCTTGAGCTTCTCTTCTTGATAGCAAAGCAAAGAGGACGCCCCATCATCACTCTGGCTTTGAGTCATCCTTCACAGTCCCAATTCGATCGTCCCTTGACTTGCTGAAGTTTCACGTCCATCGGTTCTCTAACGTCTGAATTCCAGATCCAGGTCGCTTTCTACTCCCTCATCTCTGAGTAATTTTCTTATTTCTAGCTCAACTGTGTCTTCATTCACGTCAAATCAGATGTGCTTGTTTATTATTGTGGTACTTCACTTGCTTTGGCGGGGGTTAAGTTCAGTGGATTGATGATTTAGTTTCTGTTGCTTTTAGGGACAGTCGGGTATCGTTTTGGTTGGTTAGGTTCATGTCCACTTCGTTTGCTCATTTATTTATGGTTCAGGGTGATTTTTGGTAAGAGTGAAACTTTTTATCCGGGGAAGCTACTGAAAGCGTTTGTTCATCGTACTTATAGGCCTTCATACAATTAAAGGTCGAAGTATGTCTGTGGGTTGTGTTTGAGTTGAGTGAGAGGTGAAGATGGTTTGAAAGCTGAAGTGTGTGCCTTATATTTGTTGTGATTGTGATGTTACTTTCGACTCCATGGAGAGGGCAAGGACTACGTGAAGGAATCGCAAGGCATTAGTGGGAATTGCTTTGAAGTGGCTGAAACAGAGATGGGGAGTTAATATTTGTTGGGCTAATTCCATAAAAAAGCATCAACTTTAGGTCGATAGACAAATCTAGCCAAAACTTTTTTTTTTTCTCATAAAAAAGCACAAACTTTGGCTCGATGGACAAATCTGACCCAAACTTTTTTTTGTCTCGTAAAAAAGCACCAACTCTAAGTTAAGTGACAATTCTGGCTCCAATTTTTATTTTTTTTGTCTCATAAAAAAATCACAAACTTTCACTCCTATCCAAAATCTAACCCCTGCTATTAACTTTCTATTTTTGAAATTAACCTTATTTCAAGAGAAAATGTTCTAGCCGTGAGATTGGTGGATCTCATATGTGGTTTCTCTTGACGAGCGATGATCTACAACTTCATATTATGACAAAACGATAAAGTCTAGCCAGATAAATTCAATCTAGAGATTTTTTTACTTTCTAGTGAAGTATAGGAGACAACATAGTTTCAGCGTTATTCTTCAAGCTGTAGCTCAAACAAGAAAATAATGGATAGTGTTAGTCAACAAGTGCACATTGATTTATTGATAAGGACAATCAATGAATCTAAGTTAAGGGGGGCCAAATTTAGGATTTAAGTGAAAGTTGGTGATTTTTTTCAAAAAAAAAATTGGGCTAGAATTGTCACTCAATCTAAAGTTGATGTTTTTTTACATGACAAAAAAAAAGCTTGGGCCAGATTTGTCACTTAACCTAAAGTTGTGCATTTTTACTAGACAAAAAAAAGTTCGAGCCAGATTTGTCCATCAACCTAAAGTTGATGCTTTTTTTTTTAATTAACCCGATATTTGTTGATATAAATAAAAAAGTAGCGAGAAGTTCACGGGGAGTTTCAGGTTGCCCTAGAGTGCGAAGATGGATCGGGTTAGGCCTCGGTGGAGAATGAAGTGCTCCCTGTCATTGTTCCAAAGGTGGAGGAGAAGAAGCCTGAGTTCAAGGCCATTGCAATCTCCGGTTGAGAGTTGGTGAATTTACAGTCCTCGTTGCAACTTTGTCTATACATTGTGTAACATCCCGGGCCCCACTGTGTAATATTGTCCGCTTTGGGTCACCCGCCCTGGCGCGGACGCACCGCCGTCCCAGCCACGGTCTTTTCCCTCATGGCTTTAAAACGCGTTATGCAGGGGCAGAGGGCCATCCCTCGGGCCTTCCCTCTCCCAAGCCATAATATTGTCCGCTTTGGAGGCGTGGCCCACCGGCCCACCCTCCCTCACGGCTTTGTTTTCAACGCAGCGGAAGCATACGTGAAACGCATTACACAGATTAGAGGGACCCAAGCCTTATAAGCTGACCAAGATCTCCCTCCCTAGGCGATGTGGGACAAGAGGGAGGTTATCACACTCTCCACCTCTTAACAGAATGTCCCACATCGCCTAGGGAGGGAGATCTTGGTCAGCTTATAAGGCTTGGGTCCCTTTAATCTGTGTAACGCGTTTCACGTATGCTTCCGTTGCGTTGAAAACAAAGCCGTGAGGGAGGGTGGGCCGGTGGGCCACGCCTCCAAAGCGGACAATATTATGGCTTGGGAGAGGGAAGGCCCGAGGGATGGCCCTCTGCCCCTGCATAACGCGTTTTAAAGCCGTGAGGGAAAAGACCGTGGCTGGGATGGCGGTGCGTCCGCGCCAGGGCGGGTGACCCAAAGCGGACAATATTACACAGTGGGGCCCAGGATGTTACACATTGAGTGTCTCTATGTATATGCTGTATTCTGCAGGGGTCTGTGTGTCTGAGTTGGGAGTCTCGGTCCTCTTGCGTCTGATATGCCATATTGTAATTGTCTACTGGTCATGGGATTCGACGATATGATTTCCTAACTTCTGTTAAATGTGATATTGGTTCCTCAAAGTATTTTTCCCCCTATTTCTGTGGTATCGATTGATAGTTGCTTTTGAGATGTTGCTTATTTTGATGTGATTAGAATTACTATGATGACAATGCACTGCCTTCGCATACCGCCTTTTCAAACAGGAGTTCAATTAGTTCATTCTTACCGTGATGTTCCATGGAAGGATCCCTCAAAAATTGCAAGTGCCATACTGTGCACATTGTTATCATTTTTCCAACTGGGTTTGGGGGTGCCTGTAACGTGCATTGAGATGAGCTAGTAACTTTCTGAGATGAAACCAGGCTTGAAACCATATTTCTCCTTTTGAGCTCAGCACGAGGTGCAGGTTTCCTTCTGCTTCAGTCTATCAAATTTATCAAATAACAACACTAAATATCCCAACAAGTTTTATATTGAAGGCAGATGATTCATCAAGTACTCGGTTCATGCGCATTAGCTATTAGCGCCAGAGTTTGGGTCCACCGAGGCTGGCCCAGGTTCCTAGTGGTTGGGACTAATAAATCCTGGCTTTTGCTACTAAGACCCCAGCGCTTGGGCTTCGGAATCTTAGTGGCCAGGCCCATGTCCCCTTATGCTGAGACCCAGTCCTTGATGCTCGAGCCGGGATCGTCAGCACTCAAAAATAATTTATGGATTCCTTCCATCACATGAATACTGCATATCTCTTTAGGAAAATAAAACAAGTTTCCTTTATTAAACAATGGAAAATATTTTTTTGTTCATTTTCAAGTTTTAGTCATTGATAGGAAAATATTGTCATTTCCTAGAAAATAACATTTTGGAAAGCATTTTCTAGAAATAAACTGAGCTTAGATATTGTGTGTGTGTGCTTTGAGAAATGACCAAATAGAAGATGGTGGATTTATAATAACACAATTCAATGAGGTAAGGGAGTAATTTTCAGGGCGTTGTAATGAACTTTAGGATAGTAAAAGGGCTACGTACATAAATAGTTTTACCCTCTAGTTATGCATGTAAAATTGGAATTCACAATGAGAATCGGCTAATATAATGGCATCTTAAAACCTGTGAACTAAATTTTGGTTGTGTTCGAGTGAGAATGTCACTAGAAGGGGTGACGACTTGAGAAAGCAAAAGCAGTCACTTGCGTAAATAATAATCATGAGGCTCCTTATTAAGTGGACAATACAATTAGTCAAGGTTAGGATATTAAAACGACCGCAATCTAATGACGGTTGCCCTTGTTAGGCAACCTTAAAAATAAAAATAAAAATCTTAAATCTATTACACTTTTTACCAATTCAGTTCCTTTATTTATTAATTTTATCAAGTGAACCCTTAACTTTTTTATGTTTTATCTATTGAGTTCATATGATCAATTTTGGCCAGAAATTGCTGACGTGTATATTAGTTGTTGTATGTAATATGGCAAACATTGATAATTTTTAATAATATCTTTATTAAATTTTCATTTTTTTATTTTCTTTTTCTTTCTTTAATTTTCCTTTTTTCCCATTTTCTCTTCTTTTTTATCCTTTTTTTTTCCTCTTTCTCTTTGCCAGGCCTCTCAAGCAAGGGCCGCCCCTGCTGGATTGGGCAAGAAACCAAAAAGAAGATTTTCTTTTCAAGGGAGAAGTCGAAGGGTAGCCTTGCTTGAGGTTGGTGGAAGGAAAAATGATAGAAAAAAAATAAAGAAGGAAAATAGAAGAAAAGAAAAAGGAAAAATAAAAGAAGAATAAAAATCGAAAAAATATTAAAGTATTACTATACATTGTCCATGTCAACGTCGGCCATGCCTGATCATGCTATGTGGGACTGTCAACATCCATCTGAGCGAATTTAGGCTAAAATAAGTTGGATAGACTTAATTGACAAAATGTAAAAATGTTTAGAACTCAAGTGATACAATTAAAATGTTGAGAGTGGAATTGAAAAAAGTGTAATAAGTTTAAAATATTATAAATGAGTTTTTCAATGGTAGACTCAAAGGGTGTGCGCAAACGTTTACATTTCTCTTGGTTTTACGTTCTTTTGTTCCCTGAACAAAAAAACAAAACCTGTTTGCTAACGCCACATTGTTTTTTTGTTCCGGGAATAAAAACTTAGCCCGGAATGGTTTGGGAACAGAAATAAGAAGCAAAAAAAAATTGCTTCTTGTTCCCAGGAACAATTGCTAGAAATAAGCTGATTTTCTTTTTTAATTTTCTTTTATTTCCTTTTCTTGCCGCGACCACCGTCAACCGCCCGGAGCCGCCCCCGCCGCCGGTCGCCGGACGCGGACGCCGCCGCCACCGGACGCCGCCGCCGCCGGTCGCCGCCGGCTGCCCGGTAGCCGTCTCCGGCCTCCGTGCGCCGCTGCCGCCCGCCGTCGCCGCCGCCGGTCGCCGTCGCGGCCCGCCAGCCACCGCTGCCGCCACGGCCGCCCGACCGCCGACCGTCGTCCGCCGGGCGCCGCCGGAAGCCCATCGGCCGCCCCCTCCCGGCCGGCGGCCAACGGCGTGCGGTAGCGGTGGGCTGGCGGGCCGAGGGCGACCGGAGGCGGAGGCGGCGGCAATCCGTCGGCAAGATTAAAAAATGAATAAATACAAAAAGAAATTGTTGCGTTATCAAACGCATTTCTATTCTTTTTCTATTCCTGAGTAGAAATTTTGTGTCGTTATCAAACGGGTTAACTTTTACTCAGAAATTGTTCCACGGAGCGAGAAATAGAAAAGAACTATTTCTGAAAAAAAAAAACTCTTCCCGGAACAGAAACGTTTGCATGCGCTACCTAAGTAGCATCGACACCAATATGGACATGCGACACGCCGACATGTCATTTCTCAAAAAATAGAAAATTCTGACACGTTGAGACATATTTTATATTAAATTTATATTTTTATATATACATGATAAATTATCATAACATTTTTATGATTATTTCAATCAAATTAATTTGATTGAAATTCATAAATAAATAGATAATAAAAAATAATTTAGAATGAATTTGCACTAAAAACATTAATCAACCATTTGTTAATATCATTTATTGTTTCAATTTGACAAATTCAACTATATTCCATTCAAATAATCCATGAAACTTGGTAAGAAAAAAAGTAAAAAAAAAAAAAAATCAACATTTCACCATCAAATATAATAAGAAGTCTTTCCCATTTATTATTTTTATTATTTTTTACATATTTACATTTTGACTCTTTATTTATTGGAAATTTTTAAAATTGACCATGTACGTATCGAATCATATGTCAAAATTCCAGACTCACGTGTCGGAGTATGTTGGGAGAGTTGTTCATGTGTCAAAAAAAATCCGACACATGTTGATCAAGTATCGGACACTTGTTGAAGTGTTCGACACAGCACGAAAACTCTCGAAGAGTGTCGGTATTTTTTAGGGTGGACTTGACAATATTAATCACTATAGTGGTTGATATGAGTTCCATAGGTGCTTAACTTATCCGAGGCCTCTTTTAGTCTATTAGTATTGCTTAGCGTTGAAACTCCATTCTAAGCGTACTTAGGTGATGAGGCTATTGTGATGGGTGAACTTCTAAAAATATGCTTCATTGCACGATAAAATCACAAGATTTAGTATTAGATGGATTAACCGTGAATGAGTTAAGCTAGGATGTCATAATGACGGGAAATGTGTGAAGAGTCCCAAAACTTATTGAATTGGTATCAATTTAGTTCCAAAATTTTCAACCTAATGCCTATTCAATCCTTTTGCCTAAGTTTAGCCTGATATTACTAATGAAAATACCAGCCGACTTATGTGATACTATTGGCTCTGACATGAATAATTTTTAATAGTAAATAATTTTTTCCAATTTTTTTATTTTCTAATTTTTTTTTTCTTTTTTTCCCTTCTTCTTTCTTTTGTTGGCCATCAGCCACAAGCGATAGCCAGGCTAGCCTCGCCCAGGATAGTTTTGATGAGGTCACCTTGGCCTAGTGAGGTGAGGTGGACTCTAGCCTAGGCTAGGACAACCTTGTCGAGCTTGCCCTTGCCTTGGTGCAGCTCAACAAGTCCAGGCTAGATTTGGTGAGGGCGATCTTTGCTCAGGCTAGGGCAAACTTGCCGACTGTCACCTTCACCTGAGTGATGCCCCGTGAGGGTTGGCCTTGCCCAAGCCAAAAATGGCGAGGCTAACCGTTACCCATAGGAAGGGGACCTCGTTTATGGCCGGCGACAGCAAGCTAGGAAGCACGACACTCTTCGAGAGTTTTCGTGTCATGTTGGACATTTCAACACTTATCGACACTCTCGGACATTCTCAAACACTCAGTTAACACGTGTAAAAAAATCTGACATTTGGTCAATTTTCTCGACACTCCTTGACATTTGAATTGGAATTCCAATATGCAAGTATTTGATATGTGATTCCAACACGTAAGGTTAATTTTAAAAAATTTCAATAAATGATGGATCAAAATGTACACATGTGAACAAATTAAAAAAAATAGTAAAAATAATAAATTGGGAAAGAAGAAAAAAACCCTATCTTCTTTTCTTTTATGACTTTTACTTCCCATGATATATAATTTATTCAAGTTTTTTTTCTTTTCTTCCGATACGTTTGACACCCGAGTCCATAATGTAAATTGCTTGTTTTTTTTTTCTCCAAGTTTATAGATTATTGGAATGAAGTTAAGTTTGTCAAATTGAAACAATGAATAATTTTAATAAATAGTGGATTAATGTTTTTAGTGTAAATTCATTCTAAGCTTTATTATTTATTTATTTATTTATGAGTTTGAATCAAATTAATTTGATTGAAATAATCATAAAAATGATAATTTATTATATGTAAAACGACATTTAATGTACAACATATCTCAATGTGTCAGAATTCTTTGTTTCTTGAGAAATGACGTGTCAACGTATTGTGTCGTGTGTTAGTATCAATGCTACATAGATGGTGAGCCTAGCTTGGCCATGGCTAGCAGTTAGTGATCTTCAGTGGCCAATGGCCAGTCACCGGCAAAAGGAAGAAGAAGAAAATAAGAAAGTTAAAAATGGGAAAAAATATTGAATTATTAATAAAAACTGTCCATGTTAATGTCAGTGATACCATGTAGGTTGACTGGCATTTATCTTAGCAATATTTGGCCAAAATTTACTGGAAGGGCTAAAATGGCACTAGGTTAAAAGGTGTAGGATTAAATTGATATCATTAAAAGATTTATTATTATTTTGGCACAAATATAATAAGTCTAAGACTTTGTCGACACTTTTTCCTCATAGTGACCACCTTGATTTTCATAAACACAATCATATTTGTCTGCGCTAAACAATTATTTTGCATAGTATATATTAATCTCCAATGTTGAAATCTGTGGTTATCAAACAAAAGGATCCGATATATAAATTCTCATTATGTCTCATCTTTATTTGATCCTATCCTATTTGACCTAATAATTCAGGCCACCAAGTAACGCGCAAGAGTATATAACTAAAAAGTAGATGAAATACTACAAGCGTGCAAATGAAGAAAGGAAAAAAAAAAAGGAAGAGAAAAACCCACTTCGACACCTTTCTCAGTAAGGAACATGGTCACATTGGCATTTCTCGTTAATTAAATTTGACAAAATTAACTAACAGATTTGATTGCACCCATTTGACTAATTCTAGACTTTATTTTAAGTTTTTAAAATTTTAGAATTCAAATGGGCCTCCACAATAAGTTCTTGAAACTTCTAATACACTTTCTCCTTAAAAGAGAAAATTACTGAAAAAAATTCAAAACTAATGACAATTGTGCCAATTTAATCATAACTCTTTTTTTTTTTTTTTTGCTAATTAAGTCCTCAACCACCAACTTTAATAATAATAAAAAAAATAATAATTTGAAAAAACATTAAAGTATTAGTAAAAATTGTCTATATCAATGTTAGTTGACGATTGGTATCCATGTCAACGTTAATCCGCAAAAATTGGTCAGATGAATTAAATTGATACAAATATAAAAGATTTAGGATTTAATTGATCAAAAAAAAAATATTTAGGACGGAATTAATATAATTGCAATAAACTTAGGATTTTTTTGGGATAATTTTTCCTCTTAGAACATCAACAAAAGTCTGCTGCTTTACTGGATAAAAGGACCTTTAGCGGAAATTACATTTTTAATCCCTTGGAGAGATTTCCCTTTTGGTCCTTGTCTTATTGGCCTGTGGAGTCTGGACAATCAAAGTCATTCGGTCAAAAGTTGGGTTTGAATATTCCCGCAAATTATTGAATCCCGACGTAGGAAACGTTATCCTATAGTTTCATTCACTGTGCGTTTAGAAATATCTAGTATTAGTTTCCGTTTCAAATCAGTTCTCTTCCAGATTGCAGAACGCAGCCATACGAGCAATTTTCCTGCTTTGGATTATCCAGTCGAGGAAGCGTTTTGACTTATTGCATCAGAAGGGAGAGAATGCCGGAGGACAGCCGGAAGAAGTATGCAGATCAGATGTCGAGGTGATCTCTGTCTCTCTCTGTCTCTGTCTCTGTTTCTCTGCCTCTCGGCGATGAATTGGATATGACCACATCGATCAAAAGCTGCTACTTCTTGAGTTCTGAATCTATTTGTATAGGAAGCTCAAACAAGACCTGTTCAGCATCGACCAAAAGACTGGCCTTTGCGCCAAAAATAGGGAAGCTATTTTCCTATTTCCTTCAGAAGCTCCCTCATCGTCTGTTGAAAGAACAATTAATAGCCCTGTTACAGTCATGTAGGACCAAGAAACAACTTCATCGAATCCATGCCCAGGTTGTCTGTCATGGTCTTGAACGAAACCATTATGTCGCTCCCAAAATCATCACAACTTGTGCTCAGCTCAAGGAAATGGGACACGCCCATAAAGCCTTCGACCACATTCTCGACCCGAATGTTTCACTCTGGAACGCCATGTTCAGGGGGTACTCTCTAAATGAATTGAACAGGGAGGTCGTTTGTTTGTTCGGTCAAATGAGAAGCATGGGCGTGATGCCTAATTGCTTCACTTTCCCTGTTGTGCTTAAATCCTGTGGCAAGATCAACGCTTTGACGGAAGGCCAGGAAGTGCATTGTTTTGTGATGAAGTCCGGTTTTAAAGACGACCCTTTTGTAGGTACCACCTTGATTGAAATGTACTCAACCGGGGGAAAAGCTGGTACTGCTTACAAGGCCTTTGGCGAGAGCTCGAGAGGAATGTCGTTGCATGGACCTCGATGATCCATGGGTACATCTCGTGTGGAGATGTAGGTTCAGCGAGGCATCTGTTCGACATGGCTCCTGAACGTGACATAGTGTCTTGGAACACCATGATCTCCGGTTATATAAAAGCTGGGGACATGGCGGCCGCACAGGAGCTCTTCGATGCCATGCCCAATCGGGATGTGATGTCGTGGAACACTATGTTAAATGGTTATGCTAATAATGGTGATCTAGATGCTTGTGAAATGATGTATGAAGAGATGCCTGAACGGAACATTTTCTCATGGAATGGCTTGATTGGAGGATATGCCCTCAATGGCAATTTCTTGCAAGTCTTGGCTACTTTCAAGAGAATGTTAATTGAAGGCACTGTGAGCCCAAACGATGCCACTCTAATGACTGTTTTGTCTGCGTGCGGTAGACTAGGAGCTCTTGATTTGGGTAAGTGGGTACATTTATATGCCGAGAGCCATGCATATGGCGGGAATACATATGTTGTCAATGCTTTGATCGACTTGTATGCGAAATGCGGGATGGTAGAGAATGCCCTTTATGTGTTCGTCAATATGAGCACGAAGGACTTGATTTCTTGGAATACCGTAATAGATGGTTTGGCAATCCATGGCCATGGGGCTGACGCCTTGAGTTTGTTCGAGCAGATGAAACGTGCTGGAGTAAAACCAGATGGAATCACGTTCATAGGCGTCTTGTGTGCCTGCACGCATATGGGAATGGTTGCAGATGGTTTCTCGCACTTCCAGTCCATGATCGATGATTACTCGCTTGTGCCTCGAATGGAGCATTATGGCTGATGGTCGATTTGCTTGCTCGAGCTGGACTTTTGGTCCAGGCTGTTGAATTTGTGAACAAGATGCCCGTAAAAGCCGATGCTGTAATCTGGGCTACCTTGCTCGGAGCCTGCCGGCTACATAAAAATGTTGACTTGGCTGAAGTAGCCCTCCATCAGTTAAATGAACTTGAACCAGGAAATCCCACCAATTACGTTACACTTTCGAATATATACAGGGATGTCGGAAAGTGGAAGGATGTGGCAAGATTGAAAGCTGCAATGAAAGATACCGGGCGTAGAAAACTTCCTGGATGTAGCTTGATTGAGGTCAATGATGATATTGTTGAGTTCTATTCCCTGGATGAGAGGCATCCTGATAGTGATGAATTATACGAAGCCTTAGATGGTTTAATAAAACTATCAAGGTCATCTGGGTATGAATCTGACTTAACTTCGTTTGAGCAGTGAACTTACAGAAGAAGAGGTACCTCTTGAATATTAGAAATATATTTGGGAAATTATGTATATTTCTCATGATTGATTTTGATGGATTGTAATTAACATTGTAATACTCCGTCACTTTAGCGAAGCCTGATCTGAGAAAGCCTATAGAATCTGTTCCATGATGAATGTATCAACAACAACCGCATCAGCTGCATTTTCTCTGTTTGTCCATAGCCTTCAGTTGCTGTTTCGGCTGCTTGTTTCATAGTGAAGAATACTACCACCAGACTTGCTCTCCTCAAATAAGCCATGCCGTGAAGTTTCATCACAAATGACCTCCGAATGCTGCCTCACACGACATCACGCACCGCCCCATCTCGGATCTGTCACACCCCGAAAACTACAGGGATAGGGGTGACACGACTGTTTTTCCACCCGAATGACGCAGCCTCTAACCAGCTGAATCCAACTCCCTAAAGTCTCTGTGAGCTATAGGTCACTAACTGAGGGACCTGAAAATATTGAGAAAGAGAGGGATGAGCAACAATAAGTTCAGTGAGTAACATATATTTCTTTTAAGTGGATTGAGTGGCCTGTATGTATAAAGTACCACCAGATATTCATAATCTAAGTCATTAATATACATATCAAATCAAATACGAGTTGTTCATTTCAACAGAGTTTTGTACAAGTAAGAAATACACATTTAAATCCATCATCATGTTTCAAATGTCAATGGTCAAATCTATTGATTAATATCTATGAAAAACTACACCAATGATCCATCAATTGATCCATCTCATAATCGACCAATTTTTTGTTCAATATCAAATTATAGTCACAACACAACGCCTTGTGACAAGGTGATCAAGATTCATTGCTTGACAAAGTCTTTACCTACAAAGCCGATAGTTCGATCTAGAAAGATATCCTAAATTTGGTATGCATACCCACTAGCCCTTCAATAGGCTCACAGTGATATTGAGTATCGAATTCATATTCTCCAATATCCAGAAATCTAATTCATAATCTGCATTCCATTTTCTTAAACCAATCATATAGCTTTTCGTAATTTAGTGAATCAAATAAAATATACTCTGGGAGACATTTTTCATAATGTTTTGAAATCCACTTCATAAGCCATTGATGTTTTGAAAGGCTTCTCATAAAAAGTTTCTCAAATCATTATAGACTCATTCCAAAAACTAGCTCGCAAAGCCACACACACACGCACATTTTTCATAATGTTTCGAAATCCACTTCATAAGCCCTTGAAGTTTTGAAAGGCTTCTCATAAAAAGTTTCTCAAATCATTAGACTCATTCCAAAAACTAGTTCGCAAAAGCCACACACACACACATCATTTCACAATACTTTTCATAAATTTATTCTCAAATCATTCTCAAATATTAAAAGGTACTAATTGCCCAATCTATACTTTTATGCAACAAAAATGTCTTAATTACTTGTATGATACTTAAATCTTTATCTTTTTCAAGACATGAGTTTACAAATCTATAGAAGATATATAACACCACTCACTTGAATATGCCCTAAATCAAATAACATAGCCCACTTGATCTAACAAACTCACATTCATAACATATAAGTGAGAGATAGCATCAAAATTAAGTAAAATGCTATTTCAACTACGGTTTGGTTAAACTAAGCTTAAACGCTAATAAAGTAAGAAATCGTTCACCTGAAGCGATTACTCAAACTTAAACACTTACCCGCGAGACCCTAAAATCTCGCTCCAATTAAACTGTTATGTCAAAAATGATTTCCGTCAAAACTCATGACTCTATAATGTCATAATCCATCATTTCCACAAAAACTTGAAGTTTCATAACCCAAAAATTAGACTTCGTGGTTCAATTTCTACATAACTTCGAATTTTAGCTCTCTTTTTTAAAACTACCTCGATTGGATGAATAAGAGGCACGAATACTTATCGGGCATTGTAATACATAATTGATCTGATTTGGTGGAGTCTATATGGTGAAAACTCCTCCTTTCTTCCTCCTTTCCCTCTCACTTTCTTTTTCTTTTCTCTCTTTCTTGGCTTGCTCTCCGTCTCGAACGCTCATTTTTCCTTTAAAGAGCTTCAGTCCTCTTTCCTTTATTTGTTGACTTTTCAACGTCTTTTGCTTCCTTTTTCTTTTCTTTTTTTCTATAACAATGTGTCCCACCACCACCTCTTTGAGTCAAAGAGATATGGCTTGATATTACAGGATCCGTCAAACCCGACCCGACGCCTTTGAGTACTGATTTCAACACTTTTTGCTACTTCTTCTGGAAATCAAATGCTGCCTTGTCCTTCGACGAGTCACATTCCGGTGATTGCACCTCAATCAGCCACCGAACGTGCCTGTACACATGATTAGATCCACGCGGCAAAGTGCCTTCCACGTGATCAACTGCACCAGCAACGTGCAGTGACGTTCATTGTAGTAATGCCTAGACGGTCAATCCTCACCGGATTTTTAAACTCCTAGCCTGAGAAAGGAAAGCAGAACACAAGAAAGAGGAAAAAAATACATGATAAGTACCAAAACTTAGCACGAAAGAATACTTAAGTATCCAAAATTAGAAAAGTGAGACACTTAAGTGCCATCTTCTACAAATTCCACTGAAAATCTTACGTGGTGATTTTTTATTATTTTTCTCACCTAAATGTCTCGCTAGAGAGCCGAGCAAAAAAGAAATGCAAAAATGACGTCGTTTTTGTATGTATTCAAATTTTAATATAAAAATTAATTTATAAAAATAATAAATAAATATATATATATATATATATATATATATATATTTAAAGAGAGAGGAAGAAGACGGTTGAAGGCTGAGCCCTCGCCATCGCTGCTTCCCCACCGTCGCCGGGAAGGGTCGGCAAAGGTAGGGGGAGGATCGGTGAGGGTCGGGCGGCGGCCCTTGGCCCGGCCAAGCGAGGGTTCCCGACCCTCACCAAATCTAAGGGAGGGCTGCGACCCTCACCCCAGATTTGGGCGAGCACTCGCAAGCCCTCGTCACCCGCCGGTCGAGGTCGCCAACCCTAGCCGTGGCCCCACAACCTCGGGCCGACATTGCCCCCACCGTCGTCGGCCCTTCCTCGATGACCACAGCAACGAGGGCTTAGCCCTCGGTCGCGTGTCTCCTCTCTCTCAATCCTTTTTCTTTTAATGTTTTAAATAAATTTAGTTTTAAATTTAATTTAATTAATTTTTATATTAATTATTTACCACGTTAGAGACACAATTACGTCATTTTTGCATTTGTCTAGCTACGTCGCGTGCAAAATCACGTCATTTTGCACTTATTTCATTAGAAAAATCGCAACGTCAGCATTTTGATCGAATTTTATCGCTGTTGGCATTTAAGTGATCCATTTTGCTTCGATTTTGACACTTTTAAGTGTCAATCCGTGTCAAGTTTTCACACTCTAGATATCTGGCACTCTATAAAAAGAGATTTCAAGCTCTCGAAAATTTAACCATTGATGTGGTTGGCTGAATTGGTTAAGACTTGCTCCATGGTGGTTTGAAGCCATCACGGGTTCTTAAGTCTCCAGATGCCTCTCGATCTTAGGATATTCTGGTCTGTCTGTAGAGTGAGTCCAGCTTTGTATAGCGGGTTCAGGGACTGCTTCCGCTTTACTCCAGCTCATATTCAGTGATGTAATGATGCTGGATTCCATCGGAATGAACGGTAGCTACGGTCAAAGCCCCATGAACGAGTGACTCGAGAATGACCAAATAGAAGCCGGCGGGCCTCATTCCGATAAGGTAAGGGAGTGGTTGTGGGGCCGAGAGGCTTGAAACAAGAAGTTTGGGTCGGCAGTAGCTACAGACACTAAAAATGTATTTCCCCCGAACTTATGTATGCTATATTAGTAAATGAAATATGAACAAAAAGTTCCCGAATGGGTGGGAGTCGAGGTCTATGATTAGTATTTCTTGATAGTTTGATTAAGCTTCCGTTTATTAAAAGGAAAATTATTTTCGAGAAATTATTCTCTCATGTTCCAGTATTTGAATAACGAAAAACTATTTGATTAATGCAAAACATTTTTTATGAAGTAAAAATAAATTTAGACGGAAAAAATAATTCCCCTTTCTAATAAGAACGAAACCACCTGCCGTGAATCATCAAACAAAAAAGAATCTAACAATCATTTCCACCGATAAAATTTCGTATAGAGACAATTCCTGAAATTTTAGTCAAAATAAAAATAAAAAGAGAAAAAATCACCAAAAATCTCAAACTTTGCCTAAAGTAACAAATTTACCTCAATTTTTTTTTTTTGATATGAAAAATCCCGAAATTTGTCAATCGTGACACATTTATCTCAAATTTTTTTTCGTGATACAAGAAACTCTGAACTTCTATCCGTGTGACACATTTACCCTAAACTATAGGGTATTTTGGTCTTTTTATTTTTAAATTTTCTTTTCCTTTTTCTTCTCTCTTCCTTCCACCTGCCATAGCGGAGGGAAGCCAGTGTCTAGTGAGGCTGCTCTCGCTAGTGTCAGACGAGAGAAGAAAAGAAAAAAAAAAAAAAAAAAAAAAAGATGAAAATGCTCTAGATGAAGTAAATGTGTCACAGTTTGCAAAATTGGAAGTTTTCATGCCACAAAAAAAAAAAAGATTTTGAGGTAAATTTATCATTTTTGACAAAATTTAGGATTTTTAGTGGTATTTTCCCAAATAAAAAGAAATCTCCCATTTCTTAGAAAAACCTTTTTATTTCGAACTACGAGAGCAATCAATTTACTTGGAATCCCGCCCGCGATGCTGTAGAAGACAGTCATCCTCTTCCTCCAGCCTTGAGCTTCGATTCGGAATCAGTTCTCTTCCGGGTTGCCAAAACGCCGGCCGGACGAACGATTTTCCCTGCTCCGGAGCGGAAGAAGCGATTTGAATTGCTGCATCGAAAGGGAGAGAATACAGGAGGAGGGCAGCTAGGAGAAGGAGGAGAAGGACAGCGATTTTTCCGGCGACGAATTGAATCCTGCCGCATTCATCAAAAGCTGCTGCTCCTGGAGTTCTGAATCTAGCCGCGCAAGGAAAGCTCGAGCGAGACTCGTTTCGCATAACCCAAAAATAGCGAAATTACTTTCGGATTTTGCTCACAAGCTCCCTCAGCGTCTGTTGGAAGAACAGTTCATCGCCCTGCTGCAGTCATGTAGGACCAAGAAGCGGCTCCATCAAATCCACGCCCAGGTAGTCTGTCATGGCCTTGAAGGGAACCATTACGTCGCTCCGAAAATCGTCACGGCTTGTGCTCAGGTCAAGGAAATGGGGTATGCCCATCACGTGTTCGACCGAATTCTCGACCCGAATGTTGCTCTCTGGAACGCCATGCTCAGGGGTGTTCCCAGAATGAATTGAACAGGGAGGTCGTTCTCTTGTTCCGTCGAATGAGGAGCGTGGGCGTGATGCCCAATTGCTTCACTTTCCCTGTCGTGCTCAAATCTTGCGGCAAGATTAATGCTTTGACGGAAGGCCGGGAAGTGCATTGTTTTGTGATCAAGTCTGGTTTTAAAGAAAATCCTTTTGTCGGCACCACCTTGATTGAAATGTACTCAAGTGGGGAGAAGCTGGTCCTGCTTACAAGGCCTTTGGTGAGATGATTGAGAGGAATGTAGTTGCATGGACTTTGATGGTGAATGGGTACCTCTTGTGTGGAGATATAGTTTCAGCAAGGCGTCTGTTTGACTTGGCTCCTGAACGTGACATAGTGTTATGGAACACCATGATCTCCGGTTATATTGAAAATGGGGACATGGTGGCTGCGCGGAGGCTTTTCGATGCCATGCCCAGTCGGGATGTTATGTCGTGGAACACTATGTTAAATGGTTATGCTAATAATGGAGATCTCGATGCTTGTGAAGTGATGTTTGATGAGATGCCTGAACGGAATATTTTCTCTTGGAATGGCTTGATTGGAGGATATGCCCGTAGTGGTAATTTCTTGCAAGTCTTAGCCACTTTCAAGAGAATGTTGATTGAAGGCACTGTGAGCCCTAATGATGCCACTCTTGTGACTGTTTTGTCTGCGTGTGCTAGATTAGGAGCTCTTGATTTGGGTAAGTGGGTACATGTTTATGCCGAGGGCCATGGATATGGCGGGAATACATATGTTGTAAATGCTCTGATTGACATGTATGCAAAATGTGGGACTGTAAAGAATGCCCTTAATGTGTTCATCAATATGTGCGCAAAGGACTTGATTTCATGGAATACCATAATAAATGGTTTGGCAATCCACGGCTGTGGAGCTGATGCCTTGAGTTTGTTCCAGCAGATGAAACGTGCTGGAGTTAAACCAGATGGAATCACATTCATAGGTGTCTTGTGTGCCTGCACACATATGGGAATGGTGGTGGATGGTTTCTCATACTTTCAGTCCATGATTGATGATTACTCGCTAGTGCCTCAAATGGAACATTACGGCTGTATGGTTGATTTGCTTGCTCGAGCTGGTCTTTTGGTCCAGGCTGTTGAGTTTGTGGATTCGATGCCCATAAAAGCTGATGCTGTAATCTGGGCTACTTTGCTTGGAGCCTGTCGGCTACATAAAAATGTTGACTTGGCCGAATTAGCCCTCCATCGGTTAAGTGAACTTGAACCTGGAAATCCTGCCAATTATGTTATGCTTTCAAATATATACGGGGACATTGGAAAGTGGAAGGATGTGGCAAGATTGAAAGCTGCAATGAAGGATACTGGGCGTAGAAAACTTCCTGGATGTAGCTTGATTGAGGTCAATGATGATATTGTTGAGTTCTATTCCCTGGATGAGAGGCATCCTGATAGTGATGAAATATATGAAGCTTTGGACGGTTTGATAAAACTATCAAGGTCATCTGGGCATTCATCTGAGCTAACTGTGTTTGAGGAGTGAACTTATAGAAGAAAGGGCAAATCTAGACAAAGTCAATCAAAGTTACCGACTTGAATCGAGTCAGCTTTCTTTTGTTGTGAGGCGTTTAATACAGGTATGATTATTTCGATTTTGGGGGAAGGAAGAGGGATCATCATGACATATACTTAAGAAAAAAATTTAGCGGTTACCTTCTCAGCCATTCATATTTGTTTTTTTTTTTTTTTTTCCTGTTGTATAAAATCTTCAGAGGAATCAGTTTGTTCTTTTTTAGGAGAAAAAGGTACAGGTCTCTAAGATACATACATACATACATAAATATATATATATATATATATAATTTGAATTGATCCTTATAAATGTAAATGAAAATGTTGATGTGATTATAATTTTGCCATTAAATGTAGATTTTCTCAATCGACGAGGCTTTCAAAATCTTTTGACAAATAAAAAGCAGGTATACACAGAGGATCTCGAGCGCCCACCTGTTGCGCTTAGTGTGGCGAAGACTGCCGTGTGGCAAGGGCTAGGCGATGTGTCGTCAGGGTTGTGCAACCTTGGCAGGTCCATCTCACCAAGGATTGCACAACCCCGGTGATCGCCTTTTTTCGGGTTTGTAACGGGAAGTCTCTGTTTTTGTCTTTCTATTTATTGGGGCTTGAGTTTATTTTATTTTATGCTATTTTAACGCAATCAACACAAAAGACTTTATATTTAGTCTCGAATTTGATGATTTTTCCATCTGCTACAATTCCGAATCTCGACTGCCTAATTCTTGATTTTGTTTGTAATAACCAATGGAGTCTCTCAAGTCTAGCAGGTGTCTCGTCCTAGTTTTGATGCGAATTAAGTCCATGCTCCCACCTTCAAGCTGTGGTGGTGATGATTTGCTGGTTTGGGGCAGCAATAACAATGTTTCATGCACTGTTAAAGAAGCTTATGAATCGATTTGATCGAGACATCATTTGCCCATTGATAGACTCTGGAGTTTAGTGTGGAAATGGATGGGCCACAAAGGATTAGAAGCTTCTTGCAGTTAGTTTCTCACCAATGCCTAATTATATTAGTGCGGATTCCTTTGCGCTTCTTGTCCGCAATCTTCTAAAACAATTTTAGACATGCTTAGGGATTGTAAGCATGCAAAGGCTATTTGGCAAAAGATTTTGCCAAGCTTAGGGGGCGGATTCTTTGCTCATGATCTGCACAAGTAGTTATTGGCAAACCTATTGGCTTTAACGACTCTGGTAAAAGAAGTTAACTGGCCACTAGTTTTTGGTGTAACTTGGGACATTTTTGAAATTGGAGAAACGAGATAATTTCAAACGAACTTCTCTTCCTGGCGCACCTATGGACTTGATTTTGGGATATGTTAAGGACATATGACTAAGAACAGAATGTCTTCTTAAAGGAAGAAACGGGATATGTTTGTAGGTTTGACTGTCTCTCCTTTTGGTTGGATCAATCTCAATACAACAGAGCTCTAAAGATAACCTGGGATCAACTTTAGTAGGCGGTCTTCTTCATTATGAATTGGGCAATTGGCTTGTTCTGTGGAAGTGTGTTGTTTGCTCAAAGCAGAACTTTGGAGTATATACTTGAGACCATCTCATTGAACATTCACAAACTTATTGTGAAGGTGGACTCGCAAGCGGCTATTTTTCTTCTTCAAAAATCAACTCCCTCTCTCAATTTTGGTGACATTCTCCTTTCTTGGATTGGGAAAATGATGGAGTATTACCCAATAGGTCAAAATTGTATATACTTTGAGGTTAGGAAACTTGTGTGCAGATTGGCTAGCAAATTGAATACTAATAATCCGTCAAGAGGTTTATTTCCACGTGTTGATAGGAGATCAGACATAGTCAAGTTTTATTAGGAGAGTAATGATGTAAATTTAGGGTTTTGCCCTTATTTCTTACCCCCAAAAAAAAAAAAGTTAACGATTTTTCTCTTATATAAATAGCTGCAAAAGAACATCCCAAGTACTCAAATTTGGCACAATGAGACATTTAAGTGCTAAAAGTTAGGAAAATGACACTTAAGTTCTACTTTCTTTTTGAAAAATGGGATGCTTAAGTGCCATATTTAGTGAATCTCTTCGAAAATCTTACGTGACAATTTTTTTTATTAATTTTGCTCGCTTACGTAGCTTGCCGGAAGGCTGATTTAGCAAACAAACACAAAAATAATGTCGATTTGGCACAATTTGAATTTTAATATAAAAATTAATTAAACTAAATCAAATTTAAAACTATTTTTTTTTTTTTTAAAGGAGGAAGATCATTAACAGCTGATGGGGAGGGTCGGCCGGGGTGGGTAGCGGCCCTTGGCTTGGTCATGCGAGGGCTCACAGGTCCTCATTGCTAGTCATGGGGTTGTCGGCCCTGGCTAGGGCTCGGCGACCCTTATTGACCTTCCCCCCACCTTCCTAGTGACAGTGAGGTGGCGACGGTGGTGAGGGATGACCCCTTAGCCATTGGCTATTGTTCATCTTCCTTTTTTATTTTTATTTTTTATTTTTTTAATTTGGTTTTAAGTTTAATTTAATTAATTTTTATGTTAATTATTTACTGAGTCAATAGCAAAACGACATCGTTTTGGTACTTGTCTAGCCATGTCAATGTGCAAAATGACGTTCTTTGTTGCACTTGACTTGTCGAAAAATCAACATGTTAGTGTTTTGGCCAGATTTTCTCACCGTCGGTACTTAACTGATCCATTTTGCTCCAATTTTGACACTTAAATGTTACTTTCTTAACTTTTGGCTCTTATATAAATAGCTGCAAAAGAACATCCCAAGTACTCAAATTTGGCATAATGAGACATTAAAGTGCTAAAAGTTAGGAAAGTGACACTTAAGTGCTACTTTCTTTTTGAAAAATAGGATACTTAAGTGCCATATCTAGCGAATCTCTTCAAAAATCTTATGTGGCAATTTTTTTTATTAATTTTGCTCGCTACATAGCTTGCCGGAACGCTGATTTAGCAAACAAACACAAAAATAATGTCATTTTGGCACAATTTGAATTTTAATATAAAAATTAATTAAACTAAATTAAATTTAAAACTATTTTTTTATTTATAAAAAAAAAAAAGGAGGAAGATCATTAGCAGTTGATGGGGAGGGTCGGCCGGGGTGGGCAGTGACCCTTGGCTTGGTCGGGCGAGGACTCATAGGTCCTCATCGCTAGTCGTGGGGTTGTCGGCCCCTGGCCAGGGCTCGGCGACCCTTACCGACCTTCCCCCCACCTTCCTAGTGACGGTGGGGTGGCGATGGTGGTGAGGGCTCATCTTCCTTTTTTATTTTTATTTTTACTTTTTTTAATTTGGTTTTAAGTTTAATTTAATTAATTTTTATGTTAATTATTTACTCGAGTCAATAGCAAAATGACATCGTTTTGGTACTTGTCTAGCCATGTCAATGTGCAAAATGATGTTCTTTGTTGCACTTAACTTGTTGAAAAATCAACACGTTAGTGTTTTGGCCAGATTTTCTCACCGTCGGTACTTAATTGATCCATTTTGCTTCAATTTTGACACTTAAATGTCACTTTCTTAACTTTTGGCTCTTAAGTGTCTTCTCGTGCCAAGTTTTGGCACTCCAAATGTCCTAGACTCAAAAAGTTTGGAGTATATATGACGCCCACAGAACGTCATGGCTCATGTAGAACTATTAGTGCAATTATCTTATTCGTTTCACTTTTTCTTAAGCACACGGAAACGTAAGGGACTAAAATAGTCCTGGGGTGCACATGGACTTCTGTAAATGGGGCAACTTCAGGTGACAAGTTGGGTACATTGGGGAATTCAAAAGGTTAGTACTACTGAGTACTGACTACATTCGGTCATTAGTCGGTCATCCCATCCTCAACCTAGCTATACATGTGGTCACTAAACCGTGGCCCCTAGCTCCATCCAAAAATCTTCCAAGCTCCCCCAATTGCCCTCCTTCCTCCTTTCTACTCAGTGGGCGTGCCTTTGTTCCCCGGCCTATCGATGAACAGTGGGAGGAGATCCACCGTGTGCTCATTGACACAGGTGTACACTCCAAAGCATCCAAACGTTACAAGCCTTGTCGAAGGCCCAATATCCACAACCAAACCAAATGTGATCCGGATAAAATTCGCATCAGGAAACTAGGGTTTATGAACTCGTCTTCTTGCCAAGCGAAATTGACCAGTACTCCATAACCAACTATAGGAGAGGTAGGTGGGATCGATATTCTATTGATATGAAAAGATGGAGTCAACAACTAGTAAGCCTAAGCCCAACAAGCAGAAGGTCTGTCGATTTATACTATATAAATCGATCACCATATTGATAAGGAAAGCCTTAGTATAAAGTATAGTAATCATCAACTTACCTTAGAACCTTTTCAAAATATCATAACATATCAATAAAAGTATTAGCTCAATTTAAGTGTACCAAGGTTATATTCAATAGGAATCTCCTGTTGCCATCATCATTTGGGGAACTCCGTTACCCCCCCAAGGATCTTGCACCCATCTAGCATTGCAAGGTCATCTAGTGGATGGTGTTAGACTCCCAGGCATTCGGAGGAACCCAATTATCTCTCCAAGCATCCAGACTACAACCCGGGGCATTGTCGTCCTAAGGACCAACGGTTTTCTTAGTGACACATCCACATCATGACGCAGTAATTCCATAATTCAATTTAAAAAGCACATGGATGTTACTACTATCTACGGACTCAAGCATGACTCTAATGAATCCTTAGTCATTTTTATCCTTTAGACTAATATAAACTCACCCGTGCCGATATTAAATGAATTGTAAGAAGAATCTCATATCCCAAGCTATAAACTAGCCTTATAAGGCATTCCACATGCCTCTAGAAGTGGCAGCTGTTACTAGATAAAAGGGTTTTAAAATTATGAAACTTTAATATAAGGTATATAGGATCTAGAGGGACATTTTTCGTGAAGGACTCGAAGTCCGATTCAGCTCACATAATTCTTAATAATATTTGGAAACCGTGCCCAAAATAGTAAAAAAATCCAAAATGTGATAGAGTAGAAAGATAAAGATTTTGCAAGTTAACTGAGACCGAAAAATCATGGACATTTTATATGTGATAGCATAGGATATACTCTACAACTTTCATGAAGGAAATGTGTCAGAATTCTTGACCGAAAAATTTGTGGGAAATGGAAAGTAGCAAGAAGTCGGTGTCGTACCCCTAAAAACAGATTTGTCTGCGTGTGCTAGATTAGGAGCTCTTGTTTGGGTAAGTGGGTACATGTTTATGCCGAGGGCCATGGATATGGCGGGAATACATATGTTGTAAATGCTCTGATTGACATGTATGCAAAATGTGGGACTGTAAAGAATGCCCTTAATGTGTTCATCAATATGTGCGCAAAGGACTTGATTTCATGGAATACCATAATTAATGGTTTGGCAATCCACGGCTGTGGAGCTGATGCCTTGAGTTTGTTCCAGCAGATGAAACGTGCTGGAGTTAAACCAGATGGAATCACATTCATAGGCGTCTTGTGTGCCTGCACACATATGGGAATGGTGGCGGATGGTTTCTCATACTTTCAGTCCATGATTGATGATTACTTGCTAGTGCCTCAAAAGGAACATTATGGCTGTATGGTTGATTTGCTTGCTCGAGCTGGTCTTTTGGTCCAGGCTGTTGAGTTTGTGGATTCAATGCCCATAAAAGCCGATGCTGTAATCTGGGCTACGTTGCTTGGGGCCGTCGGCTACATAAAAATGTTGACTTTGCCGAATTAGCCCTCCATCGGTTAAGTGAACTTGAACCTGGAAATCCTGCCAATTATGTTATGCTTTCAAATATATACGGGGACATCGGAAAGTGGAAGGATGTGACAAGATTGAAGCTGCAATGAAAGATACTGGGCGTAGAAAACTTCCTGTATGTAGCTTGATTGAGGTCAATGATGATATTGTTGAGTTCTATTCCCTGGATGAGAGGCATCCTGATAGTGATGAAATATATGAAGCTTTGGACGGTTTGATAAAACTATCGAGGTCATCTGGGCATTCATCTGAGCTAACTGTGTTTGAGCAGTGAACTTATAGAAGAAGGGGCAAATCTAGACAAAATCAAAGTTACCGACATGTATCAAGTCGCTTTCTTTTGTTGTGAGGCGTTTAATACAGGTATGATTATTTCGATTTTGGGGGAAGGAAGAGGGATCATCATGACATATACTTAAGAAAAAATTTAGTGGTTACCTTCTCAGCCATTCATATTTGTTTCTTTTTTTTTTTCTTTTTTTTTTCTTGTTGTAGACAATCTTCAGAGGAATCAGTTTGTTCTTTACTTAGGAGAAAAAGGGACCGATCTCGAAGATATATATCCTCTACGCTCAGTTGACCCAGTCAATCGGCGTGTTTACGTGAAAAAGGATTCAGCGAGACATTCATATAATGCGATCTTCAGCGTGAGCAACCGCATCTCACTTGAGCCCCTTCTGTCTGTGCTATGCGCACACCAAAGCTTTCCTGTTTCTAACCGTTCTTGTGCTTCTACTGTTCCCCTCAACTATTATGTCTGTTCTTTAAATGGATGCATACTTCCCTGGAAGTTCATCACTTTTCTCTTCTTCCTCATTTTGCTACCATCCTGTCACGTTCATCGTCACGTGAAAGAACTAGAGGAGAAAACCCAGCTCCTGTTCGCTTACTGAGGCCAACATGGGTAATGCAACCTGTAAATTATCAAGATCACATCATCATAAAATCAGTCAGGAATTAGTGTTTATGGGACTTTTCTGTTTCGACCTCCTTAACATCGACCTGCTTCGCTACCAGTTGTCTCCTGCCGTGTCTCTCTGCCTTTGACTGCCACGAACTCAAGTTGTCATAGAACTCGACCTTGAAAGAGATCAAGGGTGGAGGACGAGTCTCGATAAAAATCGTGGTGGTCCGGGGGTTTGAAATCGACCCAGGAAAGCCTATGGGAGAGCTTCGAAACCCCGTCACACGAAGTTGGAAACTTTGCAAGGAAACAAAGTTGGCCACGGAAACAAAGGTGGCCATGGGCCCGTGGCCGGTGGAGTGAAATCGACCTTGAATCCTGAAAATGGACTTTTTTAGCCGAAGTATGTAGCTGTAATCGATTTTTCCTTTCACTGAGCAAATATGTGGTCCACTACGTTTTCTCTTTCGGGTCCTCTACGCTCAGTTGACCCAGTCAATTGGCGCGTTTACGTGAATAAGGAGTCAACTCGACATTCATATAATGCGATCTTCAGCGTGAGCAACTGTATCTCACTTGAGCCCCTTCTGTCTATGCTACGCGCACACCAAAGCTTTCCTGTTTCTGATTGTTCCTGTGCTTCTATTGTTCCCCTCTAAAATTCCTGAAATGGGCGTCGAGAGCTCCATAAGTTCCAAGGTTTTGCTTCGCCATGTCATTGGCATTTTGACGATTATTTCTTTGGAAGACTGGGTTCCTTCATTGAGCCTACAGTATGGAAACCACGAGCATGGCGAGTGTGAGGTCATAATAGGTTCTCTCTTTGGGAACTACACTGAACGATGTAGTCGTGATAAGCCACTGCTTGAACTACAACCTTTTGGGGATTACCTTGTCGGTAATGAAAATTAATCTTTTGCGTCGATCTCAGAGTTAGAGAGAACGGGCAATGCTTGTTTTGATCCACCTGATGTTTCCACTTTTGAATTGCTCTCCTTCCTTAAATCCCATGAAGGGCCTTCATGCCTAGCATTTCTCCGTGATTGCCCCAGCTTCCCAATTGTTGGTGATGATCTACCTCCTGACTTCACTTGCCCCTCCAATGGCACCAATCGCTCTTACGTCGCTCTTATGGGCAGACATGAAGACCCACATCTAAATAAGTCAGGCTGCAAGATTCCTGTTATCGTACCCGTTGAATTAGCCAGAGATGATAGAGAGAAAATAAAAGAAGATGAGTACGAGGAGAAGTTGAAGGACGGGTTTAGATTGAAATGGGATTTAACCTCCTGGGAGAGCTGTGTTAAATGCAAAATAAGTGGAGGCAAATGCAGAAGACGTGATGGGCGTTTCCTGTGCAGAGGTAATACTTTTCGATTAATTCCCTGTAATAGCAACAACAGTTGAGATTCTCCCACGTGTTTTTCGGTGAATTTCCTCGCCATTCTCTCCAAACTTGATAAGGACTTCAAAGGGAGAGGAAGAACTTTTTGACTTCCCTTGGTTTTCTATTCTCACTTTTTTCCTCATCCTGGCTTCATTCACCATGCCATTAATTTATGTCTCTTTTGGACAATCCTTTTGTAGTTTTAGTAGTTAGATGAATTCATGGCAACGTCATTTTCTTCCTCGCAGTAGTCACTTCTGTGAATCTTAACCCAGCATTAATCAAGTGCACAACTCAGTAAATAGCGAATTTTTAAGAGTGTCACTGTTTGCATTAGCCAGTTCAATACATAAGCCAGAGGAAAATGTGAAGTGAAAAGCTTTATGCACGTGTGTTTGCTTATGCATGTTTTGCATCAGCTTAAAGTTGTGGTTAACACCGTCGCTTAAAGCATCATCTATGCATGTAATCATATCATATATGTCATTCATAATAAGCCAGGTTTCCTTAGACTTCCAGAGGGAAGACTTTAACCAAAACCTCCATCAACAAATTCTGAGCTAGATATGTTGGTAAAATATGTCTTCGAAATGGGTTGAACAATGAAATCGGATCGAGTAAAAACAACTCGGACTTTGAGGCGTGATATCACTTTCTTTAAGGATTTATTTGCCCCACAACGTTGCTAATGGTCACCGGCAAAAATCCTCCAGGATACAACAAAGTCTCGGATGAGAATACTAAATAGCAATTCTAGTATTTCTCCAGGGTCTCTCTAAGAAACAATCGAAAATTGGCTGCAGTTTTTCAGAAAGAAGACTCGAAAATGACCACACTTATCTTTCCGAAAAATGACAAGTATTTATATGAAACGGTCTTGCAACTCTTCGTGAAAATTGCGAACAAACATGTCTTTAGAAAATTGTTCGGATAAACAAATGTGACTCTTCGGAAGAAGTCGAAAACCGAACAATTGCAATCCTTCGGAAAAATTAAAACCGAATAAGTAATTTTCCAAAGGTTGTCTTGAAAAGACACAAATAAAATTCGGAATAATTATTATTATTTTTTAAATAGAATTTCGAATTTTCATTTCCGAAATTCTCAAATTAAAAGGCAACCTTTGAAATAAAAAATAAAATAAAATAAAATAAATAAATAAAAAGCAAGGGATTAATGCTAATTAAACCGCGGGCGCGCTAAGTGCTAAGTGCGCCAAAATCGCGCAATTATCCGCGCACCCGCACGCAGGTATGGTGGGTCTAGCCCCACCTAATCACTCCTTTAACTACAAAAGGAAATTCCTCATTAATAAACTAATCCTCCTGCTGCCACCTTTTCTATGTGGGACAAAGTAAAATGCACTTCTTTTGTTTTAACAAACAAAATTCCAACAAGATATACATAATAATCATTATGAAAGACTTTTAAAATTCCAGTGGCTGAATTGACCTGAATTGTTATGGTTGATAATTATGTCCTTTTTTCCTTTGGCCAGAGTGATGTGCCTCTGTTGTTTGTTTGTTTGCTTGTGGATTGTATCACAATTGATGCTGAACTTTATGAAGACCTAGCTGATATACACTCCTGTGGAATCGTTAGAATTTCGTGCATAAACTGAACATTGTGGTTTTTTCAGATGACCATACAATTTTTTTATAAATCACATGGTCAAATTATAATATCCAAGAGGGAATTCACTTGTGAGAATATTGTAATGACAAGATCGGCATATATGCCTTGACCTCTCATGTGAATTCACCCGTCTCTATTTCCTTTACATTCTCCGAATGTCCTGTAATTTCTTAGAAACAGCTAAACAAACGTGTACTGACATCACGAGAGAATAGTCGAATTTAAATTAAACCTTTCAACTAAAATGTAAATGAAAGATGTGATTATAATTTTGCTATTAAATGTAGATTTTGTCATTACGCGGGGCTTCTTTAAAACTTCTGACAAATAGCAAACAGAATTAACATTTCTAAAACACAATATGGCAAAAATTAGAAAGAAAAAAGTGAAAGAGCGGACTAGCGGCTGACGGTGGTCATTGAATGGCAGTGCAATAGCACTAGTGTTGCTACCAGGGTGGCACTGCCATCGCTGACTGCATTTGATAGGACACTCACGGAGAAAACACAAATTGTTACAAATAAATAGATATACAAACTCAGAGGGTGGCGAGCTCCCACCGCTTACGCTTGGTGTGGCGATACTTATTGTTTTCCATTCTCTAGGTGATGGTCGCCAGGATCGTGCAAACTTGGCCTGGTTTGTCTCACCAGGGATTGCGCACCCTGGACATCGATCTTTTGGGGGTTCACGGCTGTTCGTCTTTACCTGCCTCTCTCCATTAGGGCTTGAGGTTTTATTTTTTCTTAATATTTTAACCCAATCGACACAAAAGAAAATTCATGATACCACAAAAGAAAATGTGGCAGTCTCCGACAGCATTTCGTATGCATATTAACATATGAACATGTTGTCAGAGATTTCTATGGCCAAGAAAAAAAAAGTTTTAAGGATCATTATTGCTTATTTTCTGAAAATACAGGGATGACGGTTGCCTTCGTTCCAATAGAGAAAGGAAACATCATATAATAAAATTCTAAACGACATGAGAGACGAAAATCAAGATTTGATTTGTTCGGAGTCCTTGGCCTGTGACTGTTGTGATGGCTACGTAATTTCTATCAGGGTCTCTGTGCCAATATCCTTCTGTATATCGTCCTGTAAGTCTTGGAATCTGTACCGATAATGTGATAGAATAGTAAACCTCTTCACTCGTTTGTCTTCTACCTAATCGGAACGAGAAGACTTCACTTTTTAAGTCAATCGCCAGCCATGAACTCAAGTCATATCACTCGAACTTCAAAGGGATCAAGGGTCGAAGACGAATCTCAGTGAAATCGTTGTGGCTCTGAGGCCACGTTTGCTCTTTCGGGTCCTCCACGCCCGGTTGACCCAGTCAGGTGACATGTTTTAGTGAAAAAAGATTCAACGACAAATTCGTATAATGCGATGTTCTGTTTGAGCCACTGAAGCCCCTTGTGTCTGCTATGGGTCCGCATGAGAACATTTCTTGGCTGGGGAACAATTTTTTTCAGAAATAGTTAACTATTTCTATTCTAACAATTTCTATGTAAAAACCCGTTGGATAACTACACAAAATTTTTACTCTAGAAATAGAAAAAGAATATAAATGCGTTTGGTAAAAAACAGTTTATTTTTTATATTTATTTGTGTTTTATTTTTTCCGGTATACCGTGGCCACCGCTGGACGCCGCCGCCGCCGCACGTCGCCGCCGGCCGAGCGCCGCCCGCCGACTCCCGCCGCCGATCGCTGCCGCACGTCGCCGCCGGCCAAGCGCGCCCGCCGACTCCCGCCGCCGATCGCTGCCACACGTCGCCGCCCGGCGAGCGCCGCCCGCCGACTCCCGCCGCCCGATCGCTGCCGCCGCAGACGCCGCCGCGCCGAGCGCCGCCCGCCGACTCCCGCCGCGATCGCTGCCGCACAGCCATCGGCCGCCACCTCCCGCGGCCGCCTAGCCGCCGGAGGCGGCCGGCGGCCGATGGGCTGTGCGGTAGCGATCGGGCGGCGGAGTCGGCCGGGCGGCGCTCGGCCGGCGGCGACGCGGCGGCGGCGGGCGTCGACGGCGGCGGGTAACGGCGGCCGGCCTTCGGCGACCGGCGGTGGCCGCGGCAACGGTCGGCCTCCGGCCGCCGGCGGCGTCCGGCGTCGTCCAGCGGTGACCGGCGGCGACGGTCGGTCGGCGACCGGCGGCGTCCCGCGGTGACGGTCGGTCGGCGACCGGCGGTGGCGGCGGCGACCGGCGGTGACCGGCGACGGTCGATCGGCCTCCGGCGATGGTCGATCGGCCTCGCGACCGGCGGCGGCGGCGGTCGGCCGGCGGTGGCGGCGGTCGGCCGGCGGCGGCGGCGGGCGACGGCGGGTGGTGGTCAACGGCGGTCAATGGCGGTTAGCAAGAGAATAATAAAAGAAAAAAAAATTCACTTATTTCTTAAACTTGTTCCCGGGAACAAGAAGCAACTTTTTTTTACTTCTCATTTCTATTCCAAAACCATTCCCGGGCTAACTTTTTGTTCCCGGAATAAAAAACTAACTCCGTCGTTATCAAACAAGGTTTATTCTTTTTTGTTCTGGGGAAGAGAAGAATAGAAATTTTTGGGCTGGGGAAGGTTACCATGCAGACCCTACATGCCCCCAAAAGCTCTCCTGTTTCTGACTGTTCGTGCGCTTCTATTGCTCCCTCTAAAATTCCTCAAATGGGTGTCGAGTGCTCCATAAGTTCCAAGGTTTTGCTTCGCCTTGTCATTAGCATTTTGACGATTATTTTTTTGGAAGACTCTGTTGCATCAGTGAACTCGAAATATTCCTGCGAGCCTGCAAAGTGCGGTGTCCCTTCTGGAACGACACTAACCCATGTTGTCCTGATGAGCCGCTGTTACTAGAACCTTTCCGGGAGGACCTTGGCGATTATGATCATCAATCTCATGCGTTGGTCTCAGAGTTCGCAAAAATGGGCAATGCCTGTTTTGCTCCACCTAAACATTCTTCTAGATGGCCCCGGGCATTTGATCCTGATGAGCATTCATACCTAGCATTTCTCCGTAATTGCAGCAGCTTCCCAAATGTTGATTCTCCATATCCTTACTCAACTTGCCCCTCTCCTGGCGCCAACTGCTCTTATGTCGCTCTTATGGATAGACCAGAACACCCACGTCTTAATCTGTCAGCGTGCGAGAGTCCCGTTACTCTACCTGTTAAATTAGCCAGAACGGATGGGGAGAATGTAGAAAATGTTGACTACGAGGAGAAGTGGAAGCACGGGATTAGACTGAAATGGATTTAACCTCCTGGGAGAGTTGTGCTAATTGCCAAAAAGTTGGAGGCAAATGCAGGGGACACAATGCAAGTTTTCTGTGCAGAGATAACACTTTCCGATTAATTACCTGTAATAGCGATAGCTTAAATTCTACCATGTGTTTTTCAGTGAATTTCCTCGCCATGCTTCCAAACTTGATAAGGACTTCAAAGGAAGAGTTAGAACCTTTTGGCTTCCCTTGGTTTTCTATTCTCAGTTCCCTTTTCCGACATCTCGATCTACTTGTGTCATTAAAGAAATTTGGTATGAGAAGAACTCATTCAAAGCGGTGGATGAAGCATCGCTCAATGTCGAATGCCCCTTGCCCAGTCTTAATTACTCGTTTGACCGCTTACTTGTTACTTTTGGTCCGAGCCAGGCTGATCTCTGCATCTTCCACAACTGCAACGAGTCATTTTCTATCAATTCTACAATATCTGGGGCTGAGCGTGGTCCTGGTAGAGGGAACAATTCTTTTGCTGCGATAGCTAGTAAGTGCGATTACTTGAACTGGAATAGAGCGTCGTGCCAATACTCGGTGGCCGCCCTGGTTCAGATACGAAATTGGAAGGTGAATCAAAGTGTTGAGTACCTGAAGTTATTGGAAAACAGTTTCACATTGAACTGGACGGGATACGACTGCATGAGATGCCGAAGAAGTGGGGCGGTGCGGCTGTGAAAATAGTAGGAGTGTGTGCTATCGCCCCGATTGAACACATCTCGAACACTCTGGCGATGGTAAGGTGCCGCAAACTATTCTTAGGCTTTCACATTGACCTCCTTAACATTGACCTCCTTCACTATTCTTAGTCAGGAATTAGTGTTTATGGGACTTTTCTGTTTCGACCTCCTTAACATTGACCTCCTTCACTACCAGTTGTCACCTGCCGTGTCTCTCCGCCTTTGACTGTCACGATCTCAAGTTCTCACAGTACTCGACCTTCAAAGAGATCAAGGGTGGAGGACGAGTCTCGGTAAAAATCGTCGTGGTTCTGGGGGTTTGAAATGGATAGCTTTGAAACCCCGTCAAAGTTGGAAACTTTGTAAGGAAATAAAGGTGCCCACGGAAACAAAGGGGGCCATGGGCCCGTGGCCGATGGGGTGAAATCGATCGCGAGTCCCGAAATGGACGTTTTTTAGGCGAAGTATCGACAGTCGTAATCGCTTTCCTCTCACTGAGCAAGTATGTGGTCCCCTACGTTTGCTCTTTCGGGTCCTCTACGCTCAGTTGACCCAGCCAATTGGCGCGTTAAAGTGAAAAAGGATTCAACGAGACATTCATATAAATGCGGTCTTCAGTTTGAGCAACCGTGTCTCACTCGAGCCCCTTCTGTCTCTGCTGTACGCGCCCCATAACTTTCCTCTTTCCGACTGTTCTTGTGCTTCTATTGTTCCCTCTAAAATTTCTGAAATGGGTGTGGAGAGCTCCATAGGTTCCAAGGTTTTGCTTCGCCGTGTCATCAGCATTTTGACGATTATTTCTTTGGAAGGCTGGGTTCCATTAGTGAGCTTGACATATGGATCCTGCGAGTCTGACGAGTGCGGTGAGGTCATGATCGGTTATCCTTTCGGGAACGACTCTAAAACATGCTGTCCTCATGGCCCACTGTTAAAATTAAATTCTCTCTGGAAGGACCCTATTTTTTATGATGATCAATCTCTTGGGTTGATCTCAGAGTTTGGGAGAACGGGCAATGCTTGTTTTGTTCCACCTGGAAAGTCTCCTCAACCGCCCAGCGCATCTGATGCTGATGTTCCCGGCATTAAAGTGCTCTCCTTTCTTAATTCCAATCACGGGCCTTTCCACCTAGCATTTCTCCGTAATTGCACCGGCTCCCCAAATGGTGATCGTTCACATCCTGACTTGACTTGCCCCTCTGCCGGGGCCAACCACTCTTATGTCGCTCTTATAGGTAGACCAGACGACCTTCATCTTAGTTGGTTAGGGTGCGAGAGTCGTGTTATTGTACCTGTTGAATTAGCCAGAGACGAAAGCGAGGAAAGAGAAAATGATGACCCCGAGGAGAAGTTGAAGCACGGGTTTAGACTGCAATGGGATTTAACCTCCTTGGAGAGTTGCGTTAAATGCCAACAAATTGGACGCAATTGCAGCGGATGGGATGGGCGATTCGGGTGCTCATCTTCTAGTAAAGATTATCCCCCTCCTCACGAAAGAGGTAATACTTCTCGGTTAATTCCCCGTAATAGCAACCGTTCAAATTCTCGCATGTCTTTTTCAGTGAATGTCCTCGCCATGCTCTCCAAACTTGGTAAGGACTTCAAAGGAAGAGGAAGAGCTTTCTGGCTTCCCTTGGTTTTCTATTCTCAGTTCCTTTTTCCCACCTCGGCTTTATTCAACAAGCCATTACTTTTTTCTTTATTTATTTATTTATTTATATTTCTTTTGGACATTCTTTTGTAGATCTTTTGTTTTGGGGTTTATGATAAAGAAAGATGAAATCATTTTCACGGAGAAGTGTATTTTACCCTTTTCAGAATAGAGAAGTCATTTTTTAAAGTATGCTTATCCTTTTCAACGTAAATGGATTTTTTTTTTGTCAGTCCTACTCTAACACTCACTCTCAGACTTTTGTCATGCCTCCTTGTAGGGCGTAGGAGTCGAAACCTACTCCTGAATTGAAATCGTCCCCACCCCAATCCCCCTTGAGAAAGTGAGGATTTGAACCCCCAACCTCCCCTTCCAAGTTGGAAGGATGGCCACTGGGATGAATCCCCAATGGTTCAACGTAAATGATTTGACTAGTCATTTTCAGCAAATTATACATAGTTTGTGCAGTCTCTTTTGTAGTTTTAGTATGTAGATGGATTAGTAGCAATGTCCAAACGAAAATACTATTTGCTGAGCCAATTCAAATGTGAGATACAGTGATGCGTTGAGGATCATAGATGATTAGTGAATTTACGGTAAGTTGGACAAAGAGGAAAATATAAAGTGAAGAGCTTTCTGCACGTGTGTTTGCTCATGCATGTTTTGCATAATACTCTCCATTGAGCTTAGTTCTGCAATCTCCATAAGGTATGTGATGTTTGGGAGTATCCCTTTGTTCCTAAGATGTATTGTATTGAGTGATATTCAATTGATCGGTAAGAATTTATGTCAGATCAAGAAAGCCAAAGAGATTTACATATCGTATAAGCATCTCATCATAGCATCATATGATATTTATAATAAGTCAGGTTTCCTTAGACTTCTAGAGGGAAGACTTTAACCAAAACCTCCATCAACAACTTCTAAGCTAGATATATATAAACATCATCATGAAATGATCTTCCCTAATCTTTTTTTCTTTCCTTTTGTTTGTTTATTTTCGCTTTTGAAATTCCAACCTAGACCACTTGCTGAAATGAACTAAATTGTTATGATCAATAGTTATGTCCTTTCTCCTTTGGCCAGAGTAATATGTCCCTATTGATTGTTAGTTCGCATGTGGATTAAATTACATTCCATGCTGAACTATATGAAAACGTCGCTGATATACATGCTTGTGGAATGGCTGGACTTTTGTGCATAATTTGAACCTTATGGTTTTGTTTGGTAACTTTACAAACCTTTTATATATCACATGGTCAAATTATAATATTTAAGAGGGAATTCACTAGTGAGAATATTGTACTGACAGACCTTTTAGAGGGTATATATGTCTCGACCTATCAGGTGAATTCACCTCTCTCTCTCTTTCCTTCACATTCTTCGACTGTCCTGTAATTTCTTAGAAACAACTAAAAGAAGGCTTTCCAACATCATGAGAGAATAGTAGAATTTGTCTTCTGTCTATACAGAACCAGAAGAGAAGACTTCACTTTTCAAATCAATTGCCAGCTGACCAATTGAATTTTGTGGACTCCCCACTAGAATATGGTGTGTTAGAGTAATAGGATCTTTCAATCACAGAAATATGAGATCAATCAATAAATATAGCATACCCGACTCAAAAGAAGTCATTATTGATCCAATATGAGAGAATATGTATTCTTGTGGATATAAATCTTCACCACTCTGTCTCGACGATAAATCCATCCTCCAGCAATCTATGAGTTACCAACACGCACAAATTCAAGAGGTAGCTTACTGATCATGCCGCCTCTCCCTCCACTCAGAACCCATATTACTACTCCTGTTTGCAGCCTTATCGGCAACGCTTTCGGTCTGTGTGATGAACAGGCACTTCCAAAACTGCAGCATCCGCAGAACCTGTGGTGGCCACAACATCACCTTCTCATTCTCCGTCCTAGACCAACAACCTCTTACTGCGGCTTTCTGCGCTTCGAATTGGCTTCTCATTCTCCAACACCGCTTTCTCAAATAATTCGACCTTCTCTTGCACGCCTGTTCTCAAGAACTTGACCTTCTATCGACTCATTTCCAAATTGGTCCGAACATAACTGCCACTCTCTCTCCTATACAACAGCAACATCTATCTCCATGCGGATTACCTTCTTGGGTCAATAATTACTAGTACTTGAAAAGAAGGCCAGGACAGTATTGCTTTGGCAATTTATGGAGGTGACGAATATAGGGAAGTGGTGGAGGCGTCAACAATGTGCAAGTCGCTGGCAAAGGCGCCAGCGGCGGCGGAGTGGAGAGGGCAGAGGGGAAAGATAGAGGAGGCATTGAGGCGTCATGCTGAATTGGACAGCAACCAATTGCAGCGCGTGCGAGGAGAGTGGTGGCGAATGCGGAATCAATCACGAGCGCTTCAGGTGTTGCGGTCCTGTCAGGGCTTTTGTTTGGCTTTGTGTCCCTGGTGGGCTTATTTCTTCTTCACTCTGTGTCTGAGCATAATACTCTCCTCTTTAAAAAAACGTTGATTAAAATTATTGGATTGTCCGGGTCGAGTCGAGTGCACTTACTTTTCTGCCTAGAATGTGCTACGAGTTACCTCTGAATCACAAATATTCAGGGGCTCGACAATCTCACCGCGCGGCAGAGTTTTCTCGAGGGTCGGAACAACACAGTGTCTGTCCATTTGTCGAAATTTTTTATTGTTGCTCGAGGGTATCTTTCCTTTGTTGATTAGGGAAAAATCTCTTGAGGATCCCTGGTCTGTTGAACCTTAACTTATGTAGGAACCAAGGTACCTTGAGCCATACGGCACCAAGGTTGGATTTATTCATTTAATCATTTCCTTGGCTTATGTCTTCTTTCTTGTTTAACTGTATACTATCATCTTAATCCTTGTCCTCTTTGTATTTTGTCAATGTATTCGTCAAAGTCACTGTTCCAATACAATCCCTAAATTTATTTTATTTTCCCTCCTAACTTAATTCTTTAGCACAAGTATCAAACTAGTCATTTTAAAGACAGAGATAAGAATGATTGTGATGACTGTGAATCAAATTATGATCCCTGTAGCTTTCGATCTTACATGCATAACATCCTTTCCGACTGTGTTGAAAGCATTCCTGCTGTTGTAAAATGCATTCCTACTGGTTTCATCATAGTTTGGACTGGGAGAGTTCTCTGACAAGGATTTGTGTTCTTTGTAACAGCGCAACATGGTGATTTGGTGATGAAAGTCGCAGGTACTCCATTAAACCTACATTTTGTCTCATATAGAAATTCACCGCCCGGAAACCTCGATAAAGTTTTGCTTTTCCATCATTAGGACCTTAGATTAGTAATATGATGGACTGAAATTGTTGCCCGCGAATCTTTTGGCTTTCTCTGATCAGCTGCATCAGGATTCGGGATTACAATTGTCATTCTTGTACTCTATTCCTTGAGGGAGAAACCGCTGATAAGGAAACATATGGCTATGATGATGGGAAAGAGAGAACATTCTGTGGCCGAACAGAAAATTGAGGAACTAATCTCTTCGAGGAGATATACCTACAAAAATATCAAGAGGATGACCAATTCTTTCCAAGAAAAGTTGGGTCAAGGAGGTTATGGTTATGTGTACAAAGGTAAGCTTCGAGACGGTCAACTTGTGGCCGTAAAGCTTCTAAAGAATTTGAAAGGCGATGGGGAAGAGTTTATCAATGAAGTTGCAAGCATAAGCAGGACTTCTCATGTCAATGTTGTCAGCCTTCTAGGCTTTTGCTTTGAAGGAAGCAAAAGAGCTTTAGTTCATGAGTTCATGACCAATGGGTCACTGGAAAAGTTCATATTCAAAAGCAACATTTCAGAGGCAAATCAGCAATTAAGTTGGGAAACATTATATAACATCTCCCTAGGCATAGCACAAGGGCTAGAGTATCTACATCGAGGGTGTAATGCTAGAATCTTGCATTTTGATATAAAGCCTCACAACATTCTTCTTGACCAGAATTATTGTCCGAAGATTTCTGACTTTGGTCTTGCCAAAATATGTCCTAGAGAAGAGAGTACCGTGTCAATGTTGGGTGCGCGTGGCACCGCAGGCTACATTGCTCCAGAATTGGTCATAAGAAGCATCGGAGGGGTTTCTCATAAATCGGATGTCTATAGTTATGGCATGATGGTTATGGAAATGGTCAGTGGGAGAAAAAACATTGAAGTCGAGGTGGACCATACTAGCAAAATATATTTTCCTCATTGGATTCATCGACGCCTTGGACTTCAGGAAGAACTTGGGTTGCATGGTATCACGAATGGGGAAGACGAAGGAATTGCGAAGAAGATGATCATAATCAGTTTGTGGTGCATACAGATTGATCCGAGAGATCGACCAGCAATGACTCAAGTCATGGAGATGCTAAAAGGAAGTGTCGAGGCCTTGCCAATCCCCCCCAAGCCAACCTTGTCATCCCCCTCCTCAAGATTCCCCGTAGCAACTACAGACAACAGTTCGCTGCTGCAATTTGGTGCTACTTCAACAACTTTATGAATTTGTCTGAGATACTTTCCTAGAGAATTTCCTTCCTTTTTTTTTACACCGCTGGTAATTTCATTGAGAATGAATGGAGTTCACAATAGGATGCTTCCATTCACAATACATTAATCTGAATCGGTTTTGTAATCCACTTGGCGATCAAAAGAGAATGGTAAGAACTGGTCATTGTTGGATTTCGATCGTAATTCCTATACATCATTCTCTGATCAACTTGCAATTCAATCAAGATTATCATTGTCGTGATCGGCAAGAACTCTTAGGTCAGTTGTCAATGTATTGAACAGCCAATTCTAGGACCACTAACAAGTTTAAGAAATCAGAACGTACAGGAGGCCATGGATTCAGCCATCATTCTTCACTTTGCTGGTCCATTATGAGTCTTCCTGGGTCAATTGCCCGTGTTTTAAATTCTGATGGAACCGAGTAACCAGATATATTTGTAATGAACTCAAGAGACTCGTCGAATTGGCGGGTGTTACATGTACAATCTATGTGATGATGATAGTCTTAGTCCGAGTTACCATGCGTATCCAGGCTATGAGCTCAACTGTGATGGATATAACCTGACCCTGTCCCCGGTGTCCAAGGAATATCAGGTGATCCACATGAATAGGGAGTCGATCCTTGAGGTCGCATGGACGGATGGATGATCAGAAAAGATACCTCTTCCAACATATTCTGCAACCACATTTGACTTCAGTCCCTCGAACTACACTCCCAGTGACCTCAATTCCACGTTATTCCAGGAATGCGACTCATCGATCCCTCGACTTTATTTGTTCTCTTGTCCCGTCTCTCGAGATGGCGACTTTGCATACCCAGTATGCTAGAACTGCAGTTTCATCGTCCTGTCCTGATTTCGAAACTCTAGTTCTACTACCTCCTTTGGAGGGCCGCGACTATGATGCTGGTATTAGTGATGTGGGGAACAAAGGCTAGGAGATCACCTAGTTTGTTTTTAGGACAACGGCTTTTAAGATTCCCCTTGTCTTTTAGGACTCATGACTTACTGCTGAAGCAAATCTATCGTATATTAGCGACCCCTTCCTCTTCTGAAGTACAAAACCTTAGATTAAACTAGATTTTTGTTATAAGAAATAAAGCAAAAAACAAACTAAAATTCTTAAAAGGTGAGTTTATATCAGTTTATGGCCAAATTAAAACAAATTAAATGAGATGGCTAGTTATTTTTCTAATTAATGTGAAGTAATATGTCTTATTAATGTTAAGGGAAGGAGGGGATGGAGCCTTCGGAGATGCGGCTCAACCCCAAAGCTCCATTCAACTAAACTTTCTTATTCATTGTGCCCGATCTACTGCACTGTAGGAAGCACTCTTTTACTGGTTTCATCACAACTTCATTTGGAACGCTCATTTAATAAGGCTTTGTAGCCTAGCGGCAAAACTTGGAGCTTGCTGTTCGAAAATATTGTTTTGTTTTTGCAGCAATAGCTGCATCAGGAGCTGGCATTGGGATTGCCCTCATTGTTAAGCATTCCTTTAGGAAGACACTGATGATTAAAAAAAAATTTAGGGCTTTGATGAAGTTGGGTAGAACAATGAAGACGGATCTTTAGAGTAGACAAGTCGGACTATAGCGCACCTGCACGTGGATATGGTGGAGTCTAGCCTCACTCAATTATTCCTTTAGGTACACAAAAGAAACCCTACACTTATTAATTAGCCAACTTCCTCCCACTTTTCCTACGTGGGTCATGGAAAATGCACTTAGTTTGTTTTTACAAACAAACCTCCAACAGATATACCTACAAGACATCAAGAGGATAACGGAATCTTTCAAAGAAAAGCTAGCCAGGGAGGCCGGAGGCCATGGCTGCATGTACAAAGGCAAGCTCCTGGTCAACTTGTTGTGATGAAGCTTCTAAAGGGGCAGAAAGGGGATGCGGAAGCATTTTTTGATGAAGTTGCGAGCATGAGCACCACTACTCATGGCAATGTTATCAGCCTCTTGGGATTTCGTTTTGAAGGAATCGGAAGAGCTTTGGTTTATGTGTTCATGCCCAATGGATCCCTAAAAAAGTTTATATTCGGTGGGAGTAACACTTCGGAGGTAGAACCGTAGTTTAGTTTGCATACAGTATACAAAATTTCTTTCAAACATACTCATAGGCTAGGGTACTTGCATTAAGGCTGCAACATGAGGATCTTGCACTTCGGCATATAGTGTCACACCATTCTCTGAAATGGAAACTATTGTCCCAAGGTTTCCGACTTGTGATCTTGTCAAAATATGCCCAAAAGAAGAGAGCATTGTGTGGATGTTGGGTGTGCAGTGCACAGGCAGACATGTTGCTTCAGAGTTGATCATAAGGAACATTGGAGAGTTTCTTAGAAATTGGATGTCTATAGTTGGTGCATGATAGTTTTGGATGTCTATAGTTGCATGATAGTTTCTTAGAAATTAGATGTCTATAGTTGTTTAATTTAATCGTTTTTCTGATTGTTAGATTGTAATTCTTACACAACATTGTTGACATCCTAATTTTGCCAACCGTTCAAATATCCATTTTTTGCAAAAATATAAAAATACAAAAAAAGAAAAAAGAGAGAGATGGCAAAAGTTAAATTAAAAAATGAGCAAAAAATGAGGTGGAGCGGGCCGGCATATCCGGCCCACTCTTTTAATAAACTTTCGGTCAGCCCCTTCTTTCTTCTGGCCCATCTTTCCTTATTCCTTTAAGTCTACGATTTGAGCCCACATCAGAACCTAACGAAAGAAGGCCCAGCTCATCACCCATCTTATCTCCTCTGCACACGCGCGCGGGGCCAGCAGAGGGAAGAGGAACGCGTGAGCGACGCCACCGCCGTGACGACGCAAGCAAAAGGGATAATCCAGCTATCGTCAGAGGAGAGGTGGGCGAATGGGCGAGAGGCATAACGGAAAAGATGCACGGGCGTTCGAGGGCGTGAGCAGCGCGAGCAAGGGCGTGAGAGGAACTGGCTGTGTTTGGGGGAAAAGGTAGAAGGCGCTCGGATTTTTCGCAGGGGTTGGTTTTGGAGAGGCTGGAGAGTTTTTTCCACAAAAAGCAGACCTCCTTTTGCTAGACCGAGAGAGCGAGCAGGAAGAGAGAGCAAGCTGTTATATTTATATGGTATGTCCATGATGGGGTGCAATTAAGATGCGCCACCTTGTCTTGATGTGAAATAATGGAGAGACGGCTATTGAAAGGGTGTGAGAGAAGTTATCTTTCGAGGGAAATTATATAATTAACTTTTGAAGATAATCGTTATAATAGTTGGCAGAAAAAACGTTCTAAAACATTATTATCTCTTTTATTCTCCTCTCTCCACCAAAGAACAAAAGGCAATTACATTTACTTTGAGAAGACAATCGGCATTAACACTGTGGAACGTGAATACTTTCCTTGTGATTGTATTCAGACCATCGTAAAATCGTATCGTCTATTGTTCGCTCGTAATTCTAAGTAAATTTCTGGATAATTCGTTTATTGCGTATCGAAGAAATTAGTCATTTCTTCCGCCGACTATTCTTTTTGGCTTCCCTTGGTTTTCTATTCTCAGTTCCTTTTTCCCACCATAGCTTCATTCACGAAGCCGGCTTTATTCACCAAGCCATTCCTTTTTTATTTATATTTCTTTTACACATTCTTTTTGTAGTTTTAGGATTTGTTTTGGGGAAAATTTTGCGATGAAGAAAAATGCATTCTCGAGAAATCACTTTCAACTTTTTAGATGGGCGACAATCTTTTGTAGTTTTAAGACTAGATTGCTCTCAATCATTCACTTGCAAATTTAAAGTGATGGTCCAATTTCTTTTTTCCTTTTCTTATTTTTATTTTCACTTCCATTTAAAATCTAGTTGCCATAATTAAGCATTTCACATATTTTGTTTTGGTCTATTATGGGTATCCTATATATATTGAAGGAATTATGTTTTCGTTTTTATTTTTAGATTTTAATTTTGTAGAGATAAAATTTGACAAAAAGATATTTTTTTAAGAAAATATATATCAAGTCTCTTTAATTAAAACATCAAACAAATTGTATTTTTTTCTTTACTATTAGCCAGATACTTTTACACAAAGCACATGAGATGTTATAAGAGTATATAGGAATACACTAAAATTATCAATGCGAAAAAGTTATACATAATGAGGCATCTTGATATTTTTAACGTAAACACTTCATGTATACTATTAATTTTTGTCAATCTAAAATGATGCGATTTCATTTACATTTGGAAAAAAAAAAAATTTGTGCAATTTTTTAAATAATAAAATTTCATCTTTTAAAGTTTCACGTTGGAAAGTATAACTGAGATTTCATTTTGGAAATCCTTTAAAGGAATTTTTTTTTCCGATCCTATCATCCCATTTGATGTATCTGTACGTAAAAGGCAACCGATAAGAAATAGATTGATTATGATATGCACAACAAAAGTGTAAAATTATAAAATAAAATAAAAGGAGTTATTGGGTTAAAAATTCTCTATCTTAATTTTTTTAAAGATTTTCTTTGATAATCTATCCATAAGTTTGCTCGATAACGAAAGAAAGAATTAGGTTTCCTGAAAATTTTCTTTTCAACAAAACTAATTTCTACCAAAATAAAATCTATCAATAAAAAGGAAAACGTAGTGCTGCAAAAACAAAACATGTGAAATTGTTAATTTTGGCAATTAGATACTACTTAGAAATAGAAAAAACTAAGAAAAGACTTTGTGGCACTAGTTTAAATTACAATAAATGCTTTGGGGCAATTTTGTCTTTTTGTCGATATTTGGGTGGATTTAATCATATAATGGGTCGAAATAGCACCGCCCTTTTAGATTAGGGAATTATTTTTCTAACTTTAAGCATGCATGTTTTCTTTAGTCATGAATGGCTTGACTAATCATTTTGAGCAAAACCAAACATATTCTGCACAGTCGCTTTTATAGTTTTAGTAGTTAGATGAATTCATAGCAATGTCCTAAAGAAAATATTGTGTGCTTAGCCAGTTTCAATGTGAGATGTAGCAATGTGTTGAGGATTAGAGATGATTGTTGAATTTACAATACATAGGACAGGGAGGAAAATGTAAAGTGAAAATCTTTCTACGCCTATGTTTGCTCATGCTTGTTTTGCATCAACTTCAAGTTACAGTTAACACTGTCACATAAAACACTCCATTAAGCTTAGTTCTACAATCTCTAAAAGGTATATAACATTAGGGTATATCCATTTATTCTAAATGTTAAGTGATATTCAGTTGATTGGTATAAATTTATATCAGATCAAGGAAGCCATAAGAGATTTGTACATCGTATATGCATGTCATCATATGATATGACATTCATAATAAATCAGGTTTCCTTAGACTTCCTGAGGGAAGACTTTAACCAAAACCTTTATCAACGACTTCTGAGCTACGTATACATAAAAATCATTATGAAAGGTTCTTTGAAAATTCCAATCTAGACCAATTGCTAAACTGAACTGAATTGTTATGGTTGATAATTATGTCATTTTTTCGCTTGGCCAAAGTAATATGTCTATATTGTTCATTTGTTTGCTTGTGGATCTTATCACATTTGATGTAGAACTTTATGAAAACGTTTCTGATATACAATCAAAGTATAATATCCAAGAGGGAATTCCCTAGTGAGAATATTGTACTAATAGACCATTTGAAGGGCATATACACCTCGACCTCTTTGGTGAATTCACCTCTCTCTCTCTCTCTCTCTCTCTCTCTCTCTCTCTCTCCACATTCTTTGACTATCCTATAATTCATTAGAAACCACTAAAAGAACATGTACCGACATCATGAGAGAATAGTAAGATTCGAATTGGTCCTTTCAATTAAAATGTAAACGCAATGCTGACATGATTATTATTTTACCATTAAATGTAGACTTTGTCATTACACGGGGCTATTTTTAAAAATTTTGACATATAGAAAACAGAATTAACATTTCTAAAAACACAGTATGGAAAAAAAAAATTAAAAAGTGAAAAAGTGGACTAGCAGCTGATTGTGGTCCCCCACCACTCGCGCTCGTTGTGACGATGACGACTGTTTTTCCAATCTCTAGACAACGCGTCGCTAAGGTCGTGCAACCTTGGCCAGGTCTGTCTCAATAACGTTTGTGCACCCTGGAGATCCATTTTTTGGGGGGTTCACGCTTCTCTCTCTCTCTCTCTCTCTCTCTCTCCATTAGGGATTGAGGTTTTGTCATTTTTTAATATTCTTATCCAATTGACACAAAAGAAAATTTTCATGATATCACAAAACAAAATGCAGCAGTCTCCGACAGCATTTCATTTGCATAATTAACATATGAACATGTTGTGTTGACACCTATTTTAAAATTTAATTTATCTTTTAGAAAATAATAATAGAGCATTTAGTTGTGGAGGGAATTTTTAAAAAAAAGAAAATTGAACCAAATTTCAAAATTTAAAAAAAAAGTTCGAAAATCGTGTGATTTGGAAGCTGTAATTTGTTGAACGGTTGAGTGAATATCTCACCGGCAAAAGCAAATTGGAGTTTTTCTCTATAAATAGAGAAAAGGGAGCTTCGGTTCAGGTGGGGGCTTCTCTTCATTCTTCGTCAAAGAAAAAGGGAGAAAAAAGGGAGAAAGGAAAAACTAAAGAAGAAGAGGAGAAAAGTCAAAAGAAAATGTGGAGAGAAGGGAAGATACAGAGAGATGTGACGTGAGGGAAAGCAAAAAGTGAAAGTGAGGGGGACATCTGAGGGATCGGCAGAGAGAGAGAGGTGAGAAAAAGTGTCAGGTGAGAGAAAGTAAAAAATGGGCAAAAAGATGGACTACTGTTCATCTTCCTCGTAAGTTTCTGTCCCTGCTGCCCATTTCTTCCCCGCTGCCAAGACTGCTGCCGCCACTCTCGCGCCCCCACACTCCTGTGTTGCCGCCTTCGCCTGTAGACATCGACGGCCTGGTGTTGTTCTGCTCCGCCCCTGCCAGCCTAGGAGCCGCGAAGTGCAGACCATCGCTGCACACTACCTCGCTGCAACTGAGCCGAAGCCCTCCACTCCGGCGCCTCCGAAGCACCAGCCCACGAGCCCTCCTCGCCGGACTCGCCACTGACGCGCAGCAGCACAGCCGCCAACGCTCGCGCTCCCCGCCACTCCTCTCGCCGCTGTGCCACTGGGAGCACCATCGCCGCGACGATCCGACGCTGCGCCTTCCTCGCCTACAGCCCCTGCGACGACGGATTTCCTTGTTTCGCTGCTGGTTCGCCTCAGCCCGAGCCTGCATCTCTGCCCCGGTGTCTCTTACTGCTGCTCCTGCATCCCTCCGCCTAAGCACCGGTGCCACAGCAGCTCGCCTCTCGCCGCGCGTCTGCTGTCTCCTCACGAAGCCTACTGGTCGCCATCCGAGACTGCCCTGCCGTACCCGATCTCACCATCTGCTCCGCTCCCCTTGCTGCTTGAATCTCTACGAGCAGCAGATCGGTGACTCGACGACCAGGTGCCCCGTCCGCGACGCCCGGTAGCCGCGCTCCGCGTCCCTGCGTCACCTGCTGCTACCCCTCACCAGCTGCACGAACACAAGCTGTGCTTGGGAAGGAAAAGAAAAAGGGAGAAAACAAAAAGAAAAAAAAAAAGGAAAAAGGAAATTAGGTAGTATATTTTTTTATCTTTTACTTATTTCATATTATGTTAGCTTATTTTTAAGTTTAATTATTTTGGATTGTAGTATTATATGTAGACCTTGTAGACATTAGGAGTTTTATCCCAAATTAAGGTAATTATTAATTTGACCCGTAAGACTTCGGGTCATTTTTTAATTACTTTAATTTTTAGTAATTTTACTAGTATTTCAATCGTTAAATCGTTATAGAGTTAAAATAATTGTTAATTTAATCCGTGAGACAACGGATTATTTTTTCGGTTATTTTAATTCATATCATCTTTCTTTTTAAATAATTACTTGTTTGGAAAGATTAAAAGAAAAAGCAAAAAAAAAAAAAAAAATGCATAAAAATCTAAATATTGCATTAGAGCATTTAGGTTTAGTAAAATAGGACTATTAGTCTTAGGGTTAGTAAATTAGAATTGCATTTATAGGATTATAATTTTAGATTATACTTTTAGATGGGTGATTTTTGTTAGGACTAATTTCAAATAATGTTGGCATGTCATGATATAGTTTTTAAGATAAGATATAGCTTAAGTTAAATTGATTCCTAAAATAAATTAGAATATCATTCACTTTAGTTAGTCTAATTAGTTTTAATTTCGAATTTCAATAAAAAAAAAAAAAAAACCAAAAAAATATTAGGTACATGCTAGTTAATTTGCATAATAGGTTTAATTAGAATTTGTTTATTAGTAAAATATTGTCGTATATAGAACTTAGGTACTTAGGTCCATGCACATTTCATATTAAAGCAACACACCTAGATATTTTTAGATTAAGTCAATTTTCATTTAATAAAACAAAAGATGAACAAAAAATGTTATGCGTGCCATATGAGTTATAGTTTTATAGTTTTTTTTTAATAAAAAAAAAATGCTAAAAGATGATCATTGCACCATTAAGGTACTTTCTTTTCAATAAAAAACATTATGTCATTAAAAAAATTAAAAAAGATCATTTCATTGGTTAGTTAATAGGTTAATTCATAATTAATCTCATATCATCATTATTTAGCATAGGTTGCATATATGCATTAAAAATGAATCATCATTAAAATAAAATCATAAAAGAGCATGCATATAGAAATACCATGTCATTCATCCCATATCACGTAAGACATGCATATTTAGGATTATATAAATTAGATTGCATACATATAGTAATAAGTTTAAGTCATACCATATGAATTGCATCTCACATATCATTAAAGTAAAATTCATGCATATTAAGTTTAAATTAAGATTGCATATAATTAACATTTTTTAAACAAAAAAGAAAAAAGAAAAATTAGATGTCATGTAATTTAGAAATCATGTTTAGGGCATGCATTTTTATTAGCATTTTCTTTTTAATGTTATTTTATTGATTGTGCACTCGCATGACCACCATTTGCATGTTAGTAGCTTAAGTTTAAATTAATCAACATTGCCTGCAAAATATTTTTAAAATAAAAGGTACCGAAAGGGCGTTAGACTAATCTAGCGTAACCATGTCCCCGGACCTACCGAATCTCTGGTTCGCGAAGTAAAGTATTCTCCCATACTTTACTTGGGTTTCTAACCAACCCTAATTGGTTAGTGGCGGCTCCAAATTGAACATAATTGCATGTTTAAATGAGTTAATTTCTATCAAGTCGCGATTGGTAGGACTTGGGAGGGTCCGTGCCAAGTCTTCGGACTTAGTAATCCATTAACCTAGTTTTAGGATTGCCCCTGAAAAATTTAGGTCGCGACAGGCTTGGCGACTCCGCTGGGGTTCACGCTTCTCTCTCTCTCTCTCTCTCTCTCTCTCTCTCTCTCCATTAGGGATTGAGGTTTTGTCATTTTTTAATATTCTTATCCAATTGACACAAAAGAAAATTTTCATGATATCACAAAACAAAATGCAGCAGTCTCCGACAGCATTTCATTTGCATAATTAACATATGAACATGTTGTTAGGGATCCAAATGGCCAGGAAAAAAATAAAAGTTTTAAGGATCGTGATTGCTTATTTTATGAGAATATGGGGACGATGGCTGCCTTTGTTCTGATAGAGAAAGGAAACGTCATATAATAAAATTGTAAATGAAGTGAGAAATGAAAATCAAGATTTGATTTGTTCAGAGCTCTTGGGCTGTGATTGTTCGATGGCTAAGTAATTGCTATCAAGGTCTCTGTGCCAATGTCCTTCTTTGTGTCGTCTTGTAATTCTTGGTGTCACACCTTGAAATTATCATGAATAGGGGATGACATGGCTGTCCTTCCACCCGAAGGACGCAATCTCAAAGCTCCCAAAATTCAATTCCTAAAAGTCGCCTCATCGATATCACTCTCGTACTACTCATCATTAGCTAAGAAACCTAAAAAAGATTGGAAAAATAGAGGAATGAGCAATTACAGCTCAGTGAGTAGTGCATATCTTATAAGTAGATTGAGTACTCACTATGCATATTTATAAACCAAATTGCAACTCTTTTAACTTAAATCCATAATATAACAAACATAAAATAAGAGAATAAGTCATATATGCTTTAACATAGCAGCAAAAATATTCATTTCACAATAATATCATAACAAACATTAATGAACCAATCCATTGATCAATCTCATTAATTCACACACTAATGGTCCATTTCATTGGTTAATCTCATCAATGGTATAATGAAATCATACATCGATGGTCTATTCCTACAACTAAACTCAAATCACACGCCGATAGTCTATTCCATCGACTAATTTCAAATCACACGTCGATGATCCATTACATCGACTAAATTCAAATCACATGTCAATGGTCCACTCCATTGATCAAACTCATATCACATGTCAATAATCCACTCAATTGACCAACCTGTTGCTCAATATTAAATCATGCTCACAACACAATGTCTAGTAGATTTCCCCTTGGCAAAATCTTCACCTATTATTAGCTAATGGCTCGGCTCACAAGGATATCCTAGACTAATATGTCGGTTTTACAAATCAAATCAAATCAAATGCATGTCAAAAAGCTTATCACAAATCGATATCTATATAACATTCCATATACCATCTCAAAGTCGAGACTTTTGTAAAAACATTTCACACATCCAAAACGTGTAATATTTCTCAACTTCGTTCATAAAAAAGAATATATATTTCCACCAAAAAGTCCTCACACTACTTTCAAATACCAAAACGTAGTAAATGCCCAATCCATATTTTATGCAACAGACACGCTTATTCATAACTCATAAAATATCAAATCTTTATCATTTTAAAGACATGAGCTTATAGATTCTTAGAAGAGATAACACCACTCACATGGGAAAGCCGAAAATTAACCTATGTGGTTACTTGAGCCAATACACTCGTATTCCTATCAATTAATCGAAAGCGATATCAAAACCAAGTAATATGCTACCCTCCAACTAACGACTCAACTAAATTATGCTTATTCATTGTTAAATGATAAAACAACACATACATGCTAATAAACTGCATATCCAAAGCGATTACTTAAGCCGTCCGCAACGGGAAACTCGAGTGCGAAACTTGGTCACGTTATAACTTTCTCCATTGAACCTCGTTTCAAGCGTACATCAATGAAAAGCCCTTCCAACATATTACAAGAACCCCAATTTAGCCAACCCGAAATCAAGCCGAAAATCAACAATGGTTGCGCACTGTTCATCACGCGTGACAAACTTCAAAATTTTATTTCGGGTAAACCGTAAGCGCAAATCATAATCCATAAAATCCTACAGCTCCACAATATCCTAAACTATAATTTCTATAAAAATACGAGGTTCAATGACTCAAAAATCTTACTTCATTGATCAATTTTTTCAAAATTCCGAATTCCAAGCCCTAAGTCCAAACTTACTCTAATTGAATGAACAGGAGGCACGAGTGCTTATCGGGCATTGCATTACGTGGTTAAGGTGGATTGGCGAGGTTCTCATTGTAAGAATGCACGAAACCCTATTTTTCTTCCTTTCCTTTCTTTCCCCTCCTTTCTTTCCCTTGCACGAGCTCTCTGGTCTCCCTTTCTCTCTCTCCTTCTTTTCCCCCTCTTTCCCAATTTATTTCCTCCTTTTTCTTTTTCTTTCTCTCTTTTCTTTTCTTTCCTTCTCTCTCTTCTTCTTTTTCTTCCTCTCTCTCGAAGACTCTCGGCCTCTCCCCCTCATTCTTCTTCTCTTCTTTTCTTCTTCGTTTGACCGTTCAACCTTCTCTCTCTCTGTTTTCTTTACTGGGTCAAAACCCATATTTTACGCTTGGAATCTGTACAGATAATGTGATAGAATAGTAAACCTCTTCACTCGTTTGCCTTCTGCCTGATCGGAACCAACAGTGACAAGAGAAGACTTCACTTTTTAAGTCAATCGCCAGCCATGAACTCAAATCATAGTCCTCGACCTTCTCAGTGAAATCGTCGTGGCTCTGAGGCCACGTTTGCTCTTTCGGGTCCTCTACGCTCAGTTGACCCAGTCAATTGGCGCGTTTACGTGGAAAAAAGGATTCAACGAGACATTCATATAATGCGATATCAGTTTGAGCAACCGTATCTCACTCGAGCTCCTTCTATCTCTTCTATACGCCATCAAAGCTTTCCTCTTTCCGACTGTTCTTGTGCTTCTATTTCCCCTCTAAAATTCCTGAAATGGGTGTCGATAGCTCCATAAGTTCCAAGGTTTTGCTTCGCCTTGTCATTGGCATTTTGACGATTCTTTCTTTGGAAGACTGGGTTGCATCAGCGAGCTTGAATGATAAATTCTGCAAGAACAGTGAGTGCGGTGACGTCATGAAGGGTTGTTCCATCTGGAGCGACACTGAACCGTGTCCTAATCCAAGTTTTGAAAACGAGTGTCGTGATAAGCCACTGCTCAATCTACGACCTTTTGGAGAGGACGTTGTCAGTTATGAGAACAATTCTTTAAGGTTGAGCTCAGAGTTAAAGAGATCAGGCAATGCTTGTTTTGCTCTCACTCTGCCCAGCGAATTTCAAACTCCTGTTCCCAGCATTGAACCGCCCTCACCTCTTGGATTCAATTGGAAGCCTTCACACCTAGCATTTCTCCATGATTGCAGGAGCTTCCCAAATTATTCAAATCCTCACTCGCCCTGCCCCTTCGATGGTGCCAACCCTTCTTATGTCGCTCTCATAATAGGTAGAGAAGAAGACCTACATCTTGATCTGTCGGTGTGCAAGAGTCATGTTATTGTACCTATTAAATTAGCCAGTCCGGATGGCAAGGAAATAGGAAATGATGACTACGAGGAAAAGTTGAAGCACGTGTTTAGACTGCAATGGAATTCAACCTCCTGGGAGAGTTGCGTCGAATGCCAAAAAAGTGGAGGCAATTGCGGCGGATCGGATGGGCATTTCCAGTGCTTATATTTTGGTAAAGATGATCCGCCTCCATACGAAAGAGGTAATATTCTTCGCTTAATTCCCCGTAATAGCAACCGTTCAAATTCTCGCATGTGTTTTTCGGCGAATGTCCTCGCCACGCTCTCCAAATTTGATAAGGACTTCGAAGTAAGAGGAAGAGCTTTTTGGCTTCCCTCCGTTTTCTACTCTCAGTTCCTTTTTCCCACCTCGGCTTCTTTCACCAAGCCATTACTTTTTTTTTTTTTTATTTATATTTCTTTTGGACATTCTTTTTGTAGATCTAGGGTGTGTTTGTTTTGGGGTTTATGATAAAGAAAGATGAAATCATTTTCACGGAAAAGTGTATTTTACCCTTTTCAAAATGGAGAATTCATTTTTTTAAGTATAATGATTTGACTAATCATTTTCAGCAAATTCTACATAGTCTGCGCAGTCGCTTTTGTAGTTTTAGTATGTAGATGGATTCATAACAATTTCCAAAAGAAAATACTATTTGCTTAGCTAGTTCCAATGTGAGTTACGGCAATGCGTTGAGGATCATAGATGATTAGTGAATTTACGATAAATTGGACAAAGAGGAAAATATAGAGTGAAGAGCTTTCTGCATGCGTGTTTGCTCATGCATGTTTTTTATAATACTCTCCATTGAGCTTAGTTCTGCAATCTCCATAAGGTATTTGACATTAGGAATATCCCTTTGTTCCTAAGATGTATTGTATTAAGTGATATTCAATTGATCGGTAAGAATTTATGTCAAATCAAGAAATCCAAAGAGATTTATACATCGTATATGCATCTCATCATATCATGATATGACATTCATAATAAGTCAGGTTTCCTTAAACTTCCAGAGGGAAGACTTTAACCAAAACCTCCATCAACAACTCCTAAGCTAGATACGTATAAACATCATCAAGAAATGATCTTCCCTAATCTTCCTTTCTTTCCTTTTGTTTGTTTATTTTCGCTTTTGAAATTCCAACCTAGACAACTTGCTGAAATGAACTAAATTTTTATGATCAATAGTTATGTCCTTTTTCCTTTGACCAGAGTGATGTCTCTATTGATTGTTTGTTTGCTTGTGGATCAAATCACATTCCATGCTGAACTATATGAAAACGTCGTTGATATACATGCCCGTGGAATGGCTGGACTTTCATGCATATTTTGAACCTTATGGTTTTGTCTTGTGACTTTACAAACCTTTTATATATATCAAATGGTCAAATTGTAATATTTAAGAGGGAATTCACTAGTGAGAATATTGTACTAACAGACCTTTTAGAGGGCACATGTGTCTCGACCTCTTAAATGAATTCACCTCTCTCTCTCTCTCTTTCCTTCACATTCTTCGACTGTCCTGTAATTTCTTAGAAACAACTAAAAGAAGGCGTTCCAACATCATGAGAGAATAGTAGAATTTGTCTTCTGGCTATACAGAACCAGAAGAGAAGACTTCACTTTTCAAGTCAATTGCCAGCGTTCAATACTAAAAAAAATGAAGTATTGGCTGACCAATTGAATCTTGTGGACTCCCCACTTAAATATGGTGTGTTATAGTAATAGGATCTTTCAATCACATAAATATGAGATCAATCAATA